>BGZK01003409.1:0-25874 GCA_005406025.1 Eumeta japonica
TGATTACTGTCTTTCTTTCTATAAAATCGACAAAAAGTTTTTAGACTTGAGAATTATGAAATCAAATTTTCATCGATTTTCGATTAGTGAGAGAAAGAGCTTTTCTGCATACGCACAGAAAACAATTCAAAGAAAAATTAACATGAAAAAATGTTGATTAAAATCATGAAAATCAAAATCTGAAACTTTTGAATTATAAGAGTTATAAAGCTGAAAGACTAGAAATAGCAATGATATGACTGTAAAACTACAGTGAGCCCCCTATTAAAAAAATTAAGTAATTGTACCCTTGGAACCATAAGAGCTAGAGGCTGAAATTTTCACAGCATGTGTACAACAACCAGTATTATAAACTACAATGTAAATTACACATTTTACATAAGTACAGAAAGCTATTATATGCGAGCTGGCCTCGTACTTAACTAATTCATTTAAAATTTTATGCATATTTTTAGGAAATTTAATTAGCAACACAGAGTAGAACAGAGATGTTAAAAGTTATTAATGAAAATGCTGAAATCAGCTGACAGAAAATTTCGAATACTTAAATCAAAACAAACTGAAAAAAACATGTTTTTTTGTTGTGAAAAGTGGCTGAAAATTCAATTGTTTTTTATGCATATTAATTGAATTAACAAAAATATATGAATTTATAATTGAGATTGTGATAAATTAATCAACAATCTGATAAATATTGTGAAATGGACCGTAGGAAGTTAATTACTTTTGTTATTCTGTTATGAGGAATAGCCAGAGCAAAACACGAAGGTTAGTGCTAGAAAGAGATAGAAAAAATTTTTTTCGTTTCGCCTCTGCTCATACTCTGTGATTAGTACCTCAAATCAATAAATAAACATGTATCATAAATCAGTGCATAAGTAGTTAAGTGGCCTTTTTCATATCTATTTCTTCAGCAGTCTATATACAAAATAAGTCTGTCTTTAGTTGTTTGTTTGAAAAATAGACTTTAATTTATTATATAAAATTGCCTTTCTTAGTAAATTCTTAACATTTATTATTTTAATTTTTAATTTTTATTTCCCTAAAAAAGGTAATCATGAACGTGATTTTTTTTTGTATTCTTTTGTTATGTAAGCTTATTAAAACAAGGAACGAAATCAATTTAAATTAAATACCTTTTTCTTTTACTTAACACCACCCCGGACATAATGCTTAAATTGGTTTTAGAATAGAATTATTTTGTTTGATTTCTTATATAAATTTAATTTCAAATTAACAATTTTATTCAATAGAATTAATTTTTTATTATTAGCACACAAAATACAAAAAGTTGCCATTGACACCATTAAGGTATAAAATTTTTTCTTTTATTTATTTTGATATTAAAACTTTGTGTTCTTAGGCTGGCGGAAAACAAAACTAAAAAACTTTGAACAAAATATAAAGGCAAAGTTTTTTGTGGTTTGTTAACAATGCTTTTGCTTTTCTAAGCATATTTTGTCTTGCTTAACTCGTAGTTACTAGTTCATGATTGTGACATTGACATTGACACAAATAACTAAATCAAGTAAAGATAATCGAAAACAATGCAAACATTTTTTGCACTATAAAGCGACATAAAAATGTGAATGGTATACAATGTGATGATAATAAAATGTAAATATTTTGTAGCATACTTTCCAACAAATAATTTGCATATAAATTTTAAGTACTAAATTAAAACTAAAATTGAATTTCCTCTGATTTCTAATCGCACAAAATTTATCTTATAATTACACTGTCTAATTTATTTGCATCAGCTGAATATTAATAGATAACACTTGACATTAAATCCTTAACATATGCGCGGACATTTGTATAATCCTTTGGAGTATACTTCGTATTTGTTAGTCATTAGCAGACATCTAAATGTATGCCACAGAGACTTGGTAGGTAATGTTAGCTTTTGCAATGAAATCAATTACTTAAAATAAAAAACTAATAAGCTCTTTTTTATATAAAATAAAAAATTCTTATGCGTAAACTACCTTAAATATTTATAGAGTTTATATTTGGAAAATTGCTATAAAATCTATGTTAAATACGAAAGTGGTTAATAACACTATGCAACAGCCAAAACGTTGGATACTCACTATATTTTTTTGATGCCTAAATATAAAAACCATAAAATTTTCAAATTCTATGGATGCGTTTTTTTTTAAAATTATTTTTCTAAAATTCGAGATTTTCATAAGGGTAAATACGAACCTCTAATTATAACTTAAAACAGCTGGTCCAATTTTATTATGTGATATGTCAAAAATTTTAAATTATGTTAGCTTTAAGCTTTGCCAATATTATTTTTTGGTATAATCAATAGTTTCGGAGTTATAGAGAAAAAAAAAAAAAATTTATTTTTTTCGAAAAATTTAAAAATTTTTGATTTTGGAAAATTTGTAAAAGTAAATAAATCTTAAAATTTTTCCGGTTTCTGTATTTATTCATCAAGCTGCATATAACAGAAATATAATAAGCCATTATTTATTAAAATCTATGGGTAAATGTTTATTTTATACCCGGAAAAGCAAAATACATATACATACATACATTTACTTTATATTTTATTATTTCTATTGAAATTATGAGAAATTCAAACATTTAAACAAATTTTCAAACACAAAAACAATGTTTTTTTAGCAAAAGTTGGCGGCATATAGACATGCTGAAAGGCAAAACAACTATAAAGGTCTTTTGATCTAAAATAATAAATTTCAAATAAAATTGCTTAACAGCGAATAAATCATTTCTGAAATTAAAAAATTACATTTCTCATCAGAAATATTTTAATAGAGGAGAACAAAAAGAAAGAAGGGCGTATGGGTGTTTTAAAAGTTTATATGTGAATTTTATTTGAGAGGAGAGTTAATGTTTCCCAGATCTGAAGATATGGCACATATCAGTTCTTAATCGGCATTAGACACCATTTGAACTTTACAGTTTAGGTATACAATATGCTTAGCAAATTTGTGTAAAATATTAGCAAGAATATTTTTGTAGAACATTTTAACCCTCTAGCTGCTCAATAAATGGGTCATTTTTGGCCTTCTTTTTAAGGAAAGCCAAAAATGAAAAAAAGGAAAAGAAATTACAGATTTAAGGGTTTAAAATATTCTGCAAAAATATTCTTCGTTAATTTTATTATAAGTCTCTGAATCAATAAGATAGAAAATTCGACAGAAAAAAGACATCTTAAGGTTAATTTTATCATTAAAAGAAAGACAAAATCTTGTGACCATTACAGTTTATGTTAAAACTATGTCCGAGTAAATTCATGTAAAATATTCGGTAAAATATTTTTGTAAAATAAATTAACGCCTAAACGCTCATTTTAATCCCTTAAAATACTGATTCGTACTGGTTAACTAAAAGGGTTAAGGTATTCTACAAAATATTCTCCATAATATTTCACATAAATATGCTGAAAATACTTTTTATCTAAAAGTGTGGGTTTCTTATATCGATTAGCAATGAAAACGATGCCAGGCTGGGAAACATTAACCACCTACAAATGCCGATATACATGCCTTTCTTTTGGTCTTTTCTATCAACATTTTTAACCGAGTTTGTATTTTTTCTTTTGTGTGATACAGTGTATAACATTTTTTTAAACTTGTTTTTGATTTGAGTTTTAAATGTGATATATTTTGAAGGTACATTTTATAAAATATAATTTTCCAGCAATTGCAATTCTCGTTTGTTTATGACTCATTTGCTGGCCTTTGCATGACATTTGAACAAATACTCAAGCAGCCATTAATATCAATTATTTCATTTTAATGCCTCAACATTATCTCGCCATTTGCTGGCAAATTGATAGATGACATTGCTTGCATGAAGTAATAAACAAATTATATAACTGATACTTACACACGCACACAGTCACAGCTATTTTCAAAGAAAGGGACGAGTATGCACCTGCAATAATGAATCAACAATACCTTGACAACAAACACTTGTGGCACAAATATCTACTTCATTATAATAATTTTATAATTTTGTTTTTTTGTGAAATGGAAAATTTAATATTGTCTGCAACATTGAAAACAATGTAAAAGAAATAATTTTTAATATTATATTTCACGCATTAACAAGTCAATTTTGTTTGTTTTAATCATTTTTTATGTTTTGTACACAATCGGCTTTGAAAGTTGTCATGTTAAAAATTTAAATGAAATAAAACAATTGGTGAAAGTTAAAAGTTTTGTATTTCACATAAATATTTGAATAAAAAACATATTTAAAATACCCGCTGGTTTTAAAAGAACAAATCATTGTAAATATTTGCTCCTTAAAATTGCGTTGACAGTTGGTTAGGAAGGGGTTGAACGAATTTTGATGATAGTACTTAATGCTTTCCGTGTGTTTTAAAATGTTTAAGTACTTTACAGCTCATAAAAATTTTGTTTTATATAAATTTATGTAAAACATAAATTTAATTTTGAATTAATGCTTGATAGCAGAATGTCTTTTGATTCCCACATCTCTTCAGTTTCAACCAAAATTAATTTCACATTAAAAAACTATATAACTTAAATCTGTATCTTCCTACTCAGACTAAAATGAGGCTGGCCCGGTCTCTACTAATGACTCATATAGTTTACTGTATTGAAGTCTATAGTGGGTGTACATCTTATAATCTAACTCGCTTAAGACATATTTTTAATCGAATCGTTAGATTTATCTTCGGATTAAAAATTTCTCAGCATGTCTCGAACTTCGCAAAAAAATTTTTACATTGCTCATTTGAGAACTTTATCAAAATAAGACTGTTATATTACTTTTATAACATTATGAAATCGAACTCAAATTCCAGCTTACTCTTTCGTTTCACAAGATCCACACGAAACCCTCAATTGGTAATGCCTAGGATTAATAAATCAATATTTGAAAGATCTTTTCTAGTAAGAGTGATTAGACTTTATAATAACCTGCCAATAAAATATAGAAGCTTTGAATCTTCTTCCTCAAGTTTTAAACACATGTTATATGAATTATATGAATAAAATATATTTTTAATCTTTCATTCTATTGTCATATATGCATATCACACTTATTCGTGATTGTGTTACTGTATTGGATGTACTAATGAATGATGTACATTGTATATATCTCTACTACTGTATATATCTCTATTTGTACATGTATATATATATATATGTGTGTATATATATATATATATATATATATATATATATATATATATATATATATATATATATATATGTATATGTGTGTGTATGTGTATATTTATATATATATATTTATTTATTTATATTGTAACTGAAATGAATAATTGAATATGGCCTAATGGTCTCTATTAAATGAAGTTAATAAAAATAAAAAGAGTATGCCCGATATAATTTTATCTTATTTTTAAGTGTATTTTACTGTCATTATGCATAATGTAAACTCCTTAATCAAATATGGCCCTATGTATGGGCTCGATTAAATTAAATAAATAAATAAAAAAAAAAAAAAACTTGTTAAATTATACAGGCATTTATGAATTTTTATGATTGAGTTATACAGCTCCATCTTGAATAATAATTCAAATAGTATTTTGTTCTCTTTTCTCAATTCTCGTTATCATAAACAAAAATTTCCCAGGAAAGATGTAGGCATGATAAATTGAAAATAAGATTGGGATTGCTCTCAGTTATTCTCCAATTTTTTTACGAGAGTTAATGAAAACATATACATAGTTGGGCTTGATTGGGTAGGCGGACCACTGTAAAAGGGAAGAACAGATTTACAGCTCCGTGGTTCTTTTTAATTTGGGCCCTGTGTGGTCAACCAGAAATTGCAAGAAGTAGAGATAGTGGAAAAGAAAGATTAAAAAGGGAAGAGAAGGCAGGAAAAACAAAAGGGATGGGGTGAGCCAAAACGGCAACAGTAGAGCTGTGTACAAAGAAGATAAATCACTGAAAATGCTTTTCTGTAGAAATTTAATACATGAGTCCTCGAAGCTCCTCATTATACCGTTTTAAAGGTAAAACCAATCGTCTTGCATGGTTGGTGCAGTGGCCGGTAATGACCTATACAGCCACCCTCAAATGTGTTCTGGGAAGGTTTAATGCCACCCTTGGCCTTCCCAAATCCAGACGAGGACATAAGCTTCTCTAAATGAAATACTTGGGCTCCAGTAACCATGTTTCCTGTGACTGTCTCAAAAAAAAAATCCAATACGCTTTCAATGCACTGAAAGAGATAGTTCACAGAAGATGGATGATGATCTACTCTAGAAGAGTTGTTCCCTTTCTCACCAGCTCGTCGTTGGTGTTGTTGCCTTGGTTGGATTCATGCCCATGTACTCACTTGAGGATAACAACTCATTTAGAGATGCCTGGCATTCCTGGGCAAGACTAGATGTGGTGTACATTCTAGTCAATGATTTAATGACAGCTGGTCATTTATCTTTTAAAATGTCAGCAACTTTGCTGCTCTCTTTATGTTAGATACTTTTGTCTATAAGATGCTCCAGTATGAACAGATTTGTTATTCCAAAATATGATGTATTTTAAGAAAAATTAAACGAGTAATATTCAAGAAAAATTTTCATTTACAAAATGATTTATCACGTACAAAAATAATTTATCATTTTATGTACGTGGAATGACAATTTTGTATGGTGCCTTACTGATTCTGATTTACACTGATCTTTGGCTTATAGGTCGATTGTGTCGACCATATTCTATAAATTTTTTGCCTTTTAACTCAAATTTCTCAAAATTCTTTTAGTGTATACACGTACTTCTACTTAATCTTAACTCTCTTTTACTTGAAGAGACACATTTTTAAGAGCTTCTTTGTCTGTGTGTGTTTTCTTAATGATTGTTTATTAGTATTAGTAAGATGCTTCAAAAATAACCCTGAAGAAAAAAAACAATAGTGATTCACTATTGACAAAATCACTAGTGCTAGTGACAAATTATACCACCACACATTTTTTTAATGAGATTTAACATTTACTTGTCATAGAAAATCCGCTACTGACGTTGGAACTACTGACGTTGTGGTTCTAATCGAACCATATGTCACTAGTATGGTTGACAAATTATACCTTAAACAATACTTTGTCCCATTGGCATTAATACGCACTTGCCATGGAAAATCCACGCTATTAAAAAATTAAGAAGAAGATATTTCTGCTATTAGAAATAGTCGACAAGACTGGTGACTCTTGCATCCAAGTTTCCTTCAGGGAATGGAATGGAATATATATATATATATTTTTGTATTGGTATTAGTAAGAAATTAATAGCCATATTACATAGCTACTAAGCCAATAGAAAATAGATTTTGTACATCTGGTTCAAAACTACGGGAGTAGAAGGAATTACAAAGTACATGTTAGTGTATTAATTATATAGATTTCAAAATAAATTATTATCAAATTATTATGTGAAATTATATATGGTTTTCTTTTTGAAAACAATCACAAACTGATATGTTCATTTTGCTTTACTGCAAAAACATCAAAAACCTACAGTAGAATTCAACCCATAACCACGTGACTGTTGACTCGGTATTTTACTCACACAGCCATCGAGGAGGAGTTCTTGTTATAAAACTTAATGGTCTTTAGAGCTGATATGAAACTTTGATAATTGATACATTACTAACACATACACTCGTAACATATATATATATATATATATGTATGCATATGTGTGCATTAACCTCCATGACATGTTGTTATTGAAGTTTTTCTTTTTTAGTTTTTTTTTTTAGATACCCTTGATTAGACACATCAAGAAAGTCTACCATATGTGAAGTAACTTTTATGTTCAATGATTGAAGTAAAAATACAATTTATTACATTATTCAGTGTATATATACAAGTTATAAGTTTTTGTTTCATGTTGTGTATTGATGGCCAGTTGTTCATGATTGACTGAATATTCAAACTAATAAGCTTCACTGCTTCTATTATTCTATTACTCATATAATACAAATTCTAGTATTTGTTGCCTTTAATAAATTGTTTGTGTTTGGCTTAATTATGGAATGCTGAGAGAACACAGCACGCTATTATTTTGGGCTTAGTAATTTTAATTTTGTATTTTGTTAAAAAAACTGAAGAAAAATGCCAAAGGTTGTATGATTAATGGATGCCCGTATATATTGAATAATTATTCCAATGTTTGCAAATATTGTAAGCTATGTTGAAATATAGCGGCAATACTTTAATACAATATATTTAGATTTTTATTAAATCTACATATTAAATTGTAGTTGTTGATATTCTGCAACTTGTGGTAGTAGTGGAAAAATAATCAAGTTTACTTAAAATAATCAGAAATGAATCAAAAGTGATTATATCGTAATTCATTTATATACTTTCAAAGATTATTTTAAGAGTTTTTCACACTTAAACTAATTAAATTATAATAAAAATATTAATCTTATAAATGTAATATGGACGTTGTTGTTTCCCCTTTTGACTTCAATAAAGAAACGCATGCTCAAAGAAGTGAATATAAAATTCACGAAAAGATGCCATAAAATATGTAAATGACCAGCTAATTGAGAAACTCAAAATACCTATAAAAATATTAAACTTAAGGATGAAATATTTAAAAGTTGCCAAATTATATAGCAATTATTTCTAATATTTTTTTTTTCAATTAACAAAAGTAGTCAAACTATTCTTAAGTTCTTTGTAATTGTATTTAATTAATAGTAAAACGTAGCAATTAGAATAGATCAAATAAAATCACTGCTAATTATGTAATTAATTATATTAACAGTCTGCACAATTAGTTGTATAATTTTCGTTAATTCACACATACTCAATTGAGCTGAATTAATTGTGTCATTAGAGTAAAAGTAAAGACACCATTATTTAATTTAGTTAATTACTAATACTATGTTCGGATAACCACCTAAATTGAGATTATCACAATTAACAACTTTATTGAGCTCAATTAATTTACTATACAAAATTTCAATTAATAATTTAGCCTTTAATAGATAATTGCTTATATATTGCATAAAATTTTAAATGTAAAACTGCTTATTTATCCATAATAAAATTGAGTCTTTATCTGATTTTATCTACTTTTTTCTTTTTTTTTTTTGGTAAATTAATAAACTAAAGTTATATGCCTTCAGTAAAATGGCTAAATTAAATCCTTGCGTCTTCAGTTTTTATTCTAAGTGATCAATTAATTTGGCTCAATTAAGTATGTATGAACACTAAAAACTACGCAATTTATTTTGTCTATATAAACAGGGTATAAGAACATAAACTTTTAGTTAATTAACATGTTCTCCATTCACTAATTTTTTGCACTTTCAGTAGAAACTGAGCAAGAAAAATAATATGTATAAATACGCAATTCTATTGCAGATAAATAAAAATTTTACCTGTAAAATATTATTCAATATTTGAACAATTACCACTACTATTAATTCTTCAATTTTTAAATAAAATTTTGTATGGGAAATTAAGCTCAATAAAGGCGTTAATTGTATTTAATCTCAATTAAGTTGCCTATCGGAACATACTATAAATGTTAATAATTATGGGTCATAATTAATTATAGATCTTAAACAAAATTTAAAAGCTATGCTTGAAGTCTTTGATTTGGTTATAAAAAAATTATAACAATAATTTAGACATTAATTTTATTAAATAAAATTCAACAATTGAGAAACAATATTTTTTTACACTTTGTTTACAATAACATAATAAGCAAAATCGATGTGGCCAATATATATTTTTAAACAAATTATAAACAAAAGTTTCTATTTTTCTTTAATATTTCAAATATAAATATGAAAAAATTTCTTGAGATTTAATTTTTTTGGGTAATATGTACTGCTTTTCAAAATATTTAAAATCATTTTTTATTATTCTGTGAGATAAAAAATAAATAAATTCATCCACAACAGAATGTCATAAATTATATTAAATGTTTGGCACAATGCCCATATCTGAAATGACACACATATGACACATCCCTACATGTGTATATATACACATAATAAACAAATATTTAAAGAATATTTTGCTACTATTAAATACCATAAAATTGGACATATTTAAGACATTAAAGAAATTTTTATTATTAACTGTCCGAAACCCGTTGCGCTTCGCTATACAACTTATTTTCCTGCTCTTATTCCTCTTTCCTAGCAAATTCAACTAATTCGAAGCAATTTTGTTAAAACAATGCATGTCAATTGCAGCATACCATAAAATCAAGTGATTTTAAAATCACATACGTCTAGTAATCATGGATAATCATGTGGTCTTAAAATCACAAGTCATTTTTTCATATGTATGTGGTCTTAAAATTGTATGTTATTTGAATTAATATAAATTTAAAATTTTGCGTGATTTAAAATTAGTGTGTGATGATGTGAATGATATGTGATTTAAGATCATGTGATTTTAAAATCACATGCTGTACAAAATGCATTTTTTTATAAACTCTTGTGATTTATAATCATGTGATTTTGAAATGGCTTAAGATTTGAAATTATGTGGTTTTAAAGTGCATGTGATTTGAAATTTTGGGTTACAAAATACCTGGTGATTGATATCATGTGAATTTAAAATCTTATGTGATTTGAAAATTTGCCTTAAAAATTTTATTCAATTTGATTTTCAAATATCTCAAAATAATTGTTTATAATCTGCCACTGCCACTTCAGATAGTAATCAAATTTCAATTCTAGTATTTCTTGTAGGATATCATATGATATCGTACAAATTTATAAATTTGTTAAGAAAATATATGCGCCACATATATCAAGGCATAGGATGTCTCAAATTTTCTGTATGAAAACCACTGGAAATATTACTGGATAGATTCATAAAAATTAAAATAAATTTGGAATGTGTTTTATGTCAAATATTTCATAAAAAATTTTTACTAAAATTAATATCAAATATATATTTTTTTCTGATTATATCCTTAAATAATTTTAGATTTCATTATTTCATTATTAGATGAGAGCTAATATTTTCGAGCCCATAGATTTCAAACAAACAAGCAAACAGACAATCATGCGTACACTTTTATTTATACATTGTGGGTGTCAGGTAGAAATATCCTAAATCTTATCTTTTGGAAACATAGTAAATAATTTAAAAAAAAAAATAATATTTATAATAAACAAAGTGAGATAGGGCCTTGTTTCATGCGATTTGCATATCAAACAAATATTAAAAAATTTACTTAAAAAAATTTTAGCAGAATATTTTTTGTTTGCTTTATAAAATAAAATATTTTTTAACATATGTATGGATCTGTGACACACATTTATAAATTGTTAAAATCATTACAAAAACTAGGCTAATATTTAAATATTCAAATCAGCTGTGTGCCAGGCATGCTGCAACTATTGAAATGTACTGCATCTTTTGTTTCGTTTATCTCTAATGCATTATAGAACATTAATTTAATAAATGTATTTAATGAAGATATTTATTTTTGCAATTGAAATTATAAAAATTTAATTTCTTTTTGAAGAAATTTTAATGTTTGATTTTAAATTTATAGAAAGTTGTCTCGTGAAATCTATGGACGTTATTATTATTTTATATATTTGTCACTATCTAAACTGAACAGGGCCTAAGTACTTTTCTCAAAACACAAACAAATTTTTTAATTTTAATCTCTCAATTATTTCTTTAATTGTGGTAATGTTTAGGTGTGTTTGTTTGTTTGTTTGTTTGTTTTTGATTCCGCAAATTGTGGCATGTTTAAACTTATTCACTTCTTGCGGCTTTCTTTCATTTTGTTATACAAGATTAAGAAGAGAAGCAAGTCATTGTATAAGTTAATGTGCTGAAATAACCATGACATTGAAATATTTGTTAATTAAGACTTCAACAACTCTCTAGGAAAATTTTTAAATTGTTAAAAGAAAATGTTTATTTCTGAAATAATATTAGATTGGATGAAGCCTCGCTGATTTGCATATTGCATTTTGGCAAAAGTAATAAAAACAATATTGATGAAACTGATTAAATTTTATAAATTTCTAAATGTTAATTTTGTTTTATTATGTATAAACTTTGTTTAAGCAAATATTGATGAGAGATTAACTCTGTATCATTAACGTAGTCAACTCAGTTGCATTTGGTTCAATAACGTGCCATAATAACAGATAAATTTTCCGCAAGGATGTTAAATTTTGTGTAAATGAATTATTGGGATGTCGGTATTTATTTTCATGACGAATAATCACGAATTATTAACAATTTTATTAAAAGGCTCTCAAACGCAAATTTTATAAAAAATCAGATGAATTATCAAAAACATTGTTGAATAAGAACAAAATAACAAATTAAATAGTCATTATTGATCAGTAAAACATATATAGGAAAATGTGGGTAGTTAATTCATCAAAGCTATCAACTCAGCTGGCTGAATTGGTAAAATAAACTAAAAACTAAAATAAAATTAATATACATACCTTACCGAAGTGTAAATCAAATTTAGCTGGATTTAATTATTTGAAAGAAAAAAAATTAAGCAGCTAACAATTATTTGTTGTTCGTTTAACTAAAAAAAACAAATAATAATATATTAAAATTTTGTAACAAAAGATTACAGGTGTTAGGCTAAAAAACAAATTAAGCTAGCTGAATTGATATAATAATTTATTAAAAACATGTATAAGACTTGAAAATACGAGCTGAAATGCAATTTAGCTGGAGCTTAATTTCAACATATGTGCATTTAAAATTATATTGACCTACAAAATTCTAATTAAGCTGTTTGAATTAGTAAAACATTAAAAGCTGAACGAACAAAATTTAAAACATTCAGCTAGCTGAATTTTCACTTATATCAAATTATTTTAAAATATATTAAAAACATGCATAAAACTCGTCAATTTTAGCTAGAACGAATTTAGCTAGCTTTAATACCCAAAAATCAATATAAATGTATTTAAAAATATAAAAGCTTGCAAAGTTTCTCAATTCAGCTGGCTGAATTAGTGAAATATTTGAACTGAATGAATAAAATTGAAAAATATAGAGAATAGAAAGAAATTTATGTGGCTTAATTATACAATCATTTGCTGCAGCAAACAAATTTAGCTAGCAGAATCAACACTGGGCTCTATATAATATAACTAAGCTAACTGAATATAGTTACAACATTTGAGAATTACATTACTTTTAGGTAATTTCTATAACACTATGCGAATACAATCAATTGTAATATAACGGAATTCAGCAAGCTGAATTTACTTAAAATTAATTTTTTGACATTTTTTTATCAAACTAGATAGCTCAAATCAAGCTGACTCTACGCAAAGTAAGATATTCATTTTATAGTTGATTTATTTAACAACTCAATACAATATGAAAATTCAGCTGGCTGCATTTTTATAACAACTTTATTGTTTGAAGTATTCTTTAAAATATAAATGAAATAATTTATTTCCTTTCCTTCCTTACTTCATACAAAATTATATGGCTGTTTTTCTTTGGCTAATAAGTCAATTAAGTTTTTCTCACAGTTTTGTATTAAATATTTGTGTTTCTTTATAAAATAAAAATCCTGCATTTTCACTTTATTTATAAGCAAAACAAAATATTTACACTCAGTTACACTTTTCTTCAATGTGTTAATTAAAATATAACTTTTCATGTTGAAGAATTTAATCGAGCAACACGCAAAGCTTATACAAAAAATTTAACTTTATAAATTAATATTATATATTACGATATGGTCATTTCTGTAGTGTTGAATGCGACAATTAATTCTGTGCTTTCAAAGTCAAAAACAACATGTGGCAAAATATAATTTTATTTTGACAAAAGATAAAACTTATAGCTCATGTTATAACTAGAATAGATGATCGATGGTCGATGTTTGCTAATTGTTGGTTTTCAAGATACATAAGTGAAACATGCGACAAAAACAAAGCAGCCTTGAAAGAAAACACATCAAACACTGAACTCAGCAAAAACTGAAGAACCATTTTGATGCAACATATTTAAAATTTTAAACAATTATATATTTTAATTATTTAATTTTTTTGTTGTTTTAAAAAATATAAAATTTAAATTACATTTACATGCTACATGTCGCGTGCGATATTTTATTTCATCATATTTTTTTATGTTTATTTTCTTACTTTTCTTTACAACAAAAATTATAATTTTAACAAAATAACACAGTTAGTATATTCATTATGTCAATCCCTAATCTTTTTTACTAATTTTTTCGCGTCTTTGATAATCTTAATAAAAAAATTAAAATTCTAACGAAAATATTATAATTCTAATTTTAGATTATATTTAGAATTGTAATAAACTATTTGTACAAAATGCTGTTCTTGCAAAATTTGCATTTTATCAGTTTACATTATTTTTGCGGTTATGGCTTGATATATTTTTAAAACAAGGATCACTAACTGTTAACTAAACTGATAATATTATTAGTAATGTTAAATAATTTCAAACAATGTATTTATATTTAATAATAAATAAATTTTAGGCACTAACGATGCCACACGCTACAAATTATAAACAAAAGTAAAAAGAGTCAAGAGTATTATTACTTTTAGATTTTTGTAGAATTTGCAATATAAACATCTATTTTTACTACTACTTGTGCAAATACCTACGACTCACTAATAATAAAATGTGTGTTTTCAGTGATGCACATACATTGCATTAAGTGTTATAACAAAGGACAAATTTACTATAATTTGCAACTGCATCATTATGACCTTTGTATTTTTGTGATGTCGTTTGCTTACTGGAATAAGAACAATTTTATTCGTACCTAATACTGTCTAATTTTCATTCAGTCGCTTAAAATTAAATAAGATATCCCACTTTGTATACAATGGGTGTGATTTTGTTAGACATTTATATGGAATGCCCATATTTTTATTTAAAGAACATATTACCACTAAATATTGGCTATCGCAAGGTAACACAAGCTGCTTAATTAAGCATTTCCGTTTCTCCGTTACACACATACTTCAGCTATGTATGTATTGTAAACTCACACATTTAGCCATGCAGTCAAAACAAATAACTGAATTATGAAATGATTTAGAAAAACTGCTTATAAATAGAATTTAAGCACAACACGAAAACAATTTTGGTTTTTAAGTGTTTGAAATTTAGCTAATAGTTTTAGCAAGACTTAAATTCAATATCATTCATGTATATGAAACTGTGTCCGTAAGCCGGATTTGGTTATATCTGATTTCTATCTAAGCCGATATCCATACATTTTATTTTTGGCCTTTTAATGAGCACTTATTCTATTTCTTGCTGCCAAAATTGTTTAATTTCGCTTACAGATTTGAATACTTGAAAATCGAAGATAGTGATCTCGGCATTAAGTGAAATCTTTAAGGATATTATTTGTTAGGAATATGAAAGATTTTTGGTTGAAAGCTTAAATTACTTGAAACTTATTTGAAACAAAGCTGTCACTTGCATCCATTTTATATATTCTTATATTATTATTTATTTTCTCAGAGAATCATCAAAAGTATATTCAAACCCATTATGCTGAGCAATAAAACTTTATCAAGTCAATTCAATAAAAAAAAAACAGTAGCATAGATATAATATACTTTCTCTTATTTTAAAATATTTTCATTTAAATTTATGACTTTCAAATAACCTGTAAAGGTATTTTGATATACATCATTAATTTTGCAACTCTTATAGAAGACAATAACTTGATTTATGTATGTATTTTATGTTTGATTTAACATTAAAAAATTTTTTAACCATTTCATGTAAACTTTGTGAATTTGATTGTTACATGCGTTGGTTAAAATAAGCAACATAAATATATTGTTAGAAAAACAAATTTCAAATAAATTGAAGATGCTTAAAGTGATTGCCAAAACAAATACGTACACGTAAAAGGTTTGTGCAAAACAACAACTAGAGTATGGGGTTTAGGCAGCAATAAACAAAATTCAATTCAAATTTTTAACTAAATTCTAAGGATTGGCCTTAAATTCAGCTAGCTGAATTTATTTATGTAAATTTAATTCTGGCTACAGAGGCTTCAAATTCTAAATAAAATTAGTTTATTCATTTTGTACATCTTTTCATTATTTTAATTCAAGCTATTTTTGAAATTTGTTTATTTTATTATTTTGTGTTAGCTATATAATTTAGCTAGCTGAATTAGTTTGTACACAAATAATTTTTAAATAATATCAAATCATACTTTATTAGAAAATTATTGCTTCAGTTTAGTTACATCTCTGAATATTTTACCTGGCCGAATATATTACAAGCAGATTAAGCTTAAGCGTTATTAGTTTTATTTTTTTTTACTTTATAAAGAGTTTTCGTAATGTCAAATCTTAAATATTTAATATACACATATTTAGTTCAGGATAGGTAGGTATATTTGTGTAATTCAGCTAGCTGAATTCATTAGCTATTACATTTGTATATTATAAACTTTTAATTTTACATTTTGAAATATCCATTTAGTGTAAGGCATAATTCAGCTAGCTGAATTTGTTAGATACTTACGTATTACACATTGCAAGTAATATTATGATGGTATCACAAAATTCAGCTAGCTGAATTTATGAAATTACTCAATCCACATCCCTTAAATTATTTTCTTTTAAATTCAGCTAGCTTCGTTCATTGTAGATCATAAATGCTATATTTAAATGGCAAGCCTAGCAACATAACAAATATTCATTAATGCAATGATAGCCAGTGTTGCTGATTAAGGCGAACTAAATCTGTGTATGTATGAAGAAAGCTAATTTAGATAACTGAATTCAACTTCAATTTAATGGGCCTAAGAGAGTTCACTTAAGCCTAAGCTTGCTGAAAATATTGATATGACAAATGTTTGTCGATTCAGCTAGCTGAATTTGATTTTATGCCAGTAATAAAGAATGTATTTTGCTTAAATTCAATTGATAGCAGAGATTTCACATAAATGCTTGCATTTTTATGTGATTAGCTGGAATATATGTTTGTTGCTAGGAGGAATGTTATATTCTTTTGTTTCTTTTGTATTTGAAGTTTAAAGCCGTTTGATGCTAGCTAAATTTGTCAAATGTTTGTTTTCCGACAAATAAAACAAATGAAAAATTGATTTTTCTTTTTCATGCAAATATTTTCGTTGATTTAACAAATTCATTCAGCTGAACAAGATATTTTTCCATTTTTTTTAAATCCTACTAAATCAAATTAATCAGTCGAGGAAACTCTTAATCAACTAGCTGACCTTAAATCAGAATATAAAAAAACAATTTTTGGTTTGGCTTAAAATTTAACAAATTTAGCTGGCTGAGTTATGTTTAGCCTTTTTTGCTGTCATTTTTCAACAATCTTTTGACAAATTTTGTTTACTTTAGCATTTAACCCGGCTCATTAATCTCCTGCAGGGATTTCTTTAGTATTTTACTTTGGTAATTTAAACTCCATGTTTTTATGTGTTCTTTTTATTGTCTGAAAGGGATTGATTGCTCACATATTTTTCATTTGTTTTTATCCACATACTTTTGCTTATTTATTTACACATCACGTGTTTGCCAGAGTGTGTTTACATTCTTAAAATACGTCATACTATTAGTCGTTGTTTAGTTTTATGTTATTTGGTTTAAAATAAAACGTGTCTACTAAAGAAAAAGGATGGTGTAAAACAAATTTTGGTACTGAAGGTTTTTGTAGAACTCAGATTTCTTTTGTAATTTCAAATGTCGACTACTCTCAAATTGGCAATCATAAACTTAAAAGCTTTTAGTGTTTACATGGAGATTATATTTAAATTCTCTTTTCCTTTACCTTTTTTTAGTTGTATGTATATAGGTGAGTATGTAGTAATAGCCTATTTCAACATCTGAAGATTTTATTTAGTGCATGACCACATTGTTTGCATATTTACTTTTATTTCTTTTGTTTTTCGGCAAAATCTTTTCTTTTCTTTCTTTTTGTATGAAAATGGCTCTGGATTAAATTTATATATGTATAAAGTTTGTGTATTGTAAGTGTAAACACTTTTTAAAACAAGTTTAATTTGCTTGGTACTTGAGAATAAAATTTAAGCTCAACAAAATTTGCTTTTTATAAATTATTAAACGTAATTTCTAAGAGTCATGCCCTGAGGGTTTGCATTAACTTGGCATATAATTAGTAAATATTCGTTGATTAATAAGTCAATTGCAATAATTTATATAATGTAGGCAAAACTGTTTGACTCAGTTAAATTAAATAGGATATTTCTATTTTCTGTGTCAGGCTCGAACTGGTTTCTCAATTATTGCTTGTGATTAATATTTGTTAAAGAAAGATAATAAAACTAGATGTTTGTCTTTCTTATTGGGGTACAGCGAGCTGTTTCATTTCAACCACCAATAATCTTTAGCACTCTGGTCTCGATTTCTTTCAATGAACTTAAGCCTAACAAAAAAATTTAAAGTTTTTAATTTATATAAAAGTTTGAATAATAAAAATATGTATTAATGGTATTATTTATAAAAACCGTTTCCTGCTTATCAACGTCTTATAAGACGAATTTGTATATAAAATTCGTATAATAAGAGCTTAATTAACTAAAATTTTTTTTATAATTAAAAATATCATGAAACTTTAATAATTAAAAAAATCTCACTGAAAAATTGTTAATATTAAGATTTAAAATCAGTTTAGTTAATATAAGATTTTGATTCTCACATATTACTGACAAAAATCAGTTGAACATTCTTATTAATTCAGCTAGCTGAATAGCATTATATTTATTTTAAGGTTTGGTGGTCAAATGGATTTATAACAAATTGATGTCAGCTAAACTTTTTTAATAATTCAGCTAGCTGAATATTCCTATTTCCACAACTTCCTAAAACTAATGAAAATTTTCTTAAGGATTTTTGTTTGCTGTAAACGTTTAAATAAGCTAATTTTTAATTTTTATTTGAAATAATATTGATTTATAAAATAAGGCTAAAAACTGAGCGCATACAGCCCATTCAACTTTTCTAGAATAATGAAATCAATGCTATAATTCTATGTGGATATAAAAAAAAAAAACTGAAGAACTGCTGAAACTTCACCAAGCACGAATACAGCGAAATAACCCAATCATGGAAAAATTAAGAAGTTTTGTGAATAACACCTATAGACCAGTAGGAAAAACCTTATGAGTAAATCTAAGGAGCGTATGGCCAATCTCAGTTAGCTGAAATGTATTAGGCATGGGCGTTACCAATTACTTTTTATCAATTACCTTAGCTGTAATGGGTAATTTAAAATGAGTAATTCTTTATTACATCTAATTGTAATTAAATATTGTCAGTTACAAATTCAATTGCATTTTATAATTAACGGTTATCAAATAATTCATAATTCACTTTCACTAATCATCAATTTGCAGTTATTAGTAATTGGCAAATATTAATTACCGATTGATGACTGTCAATTACCAATTGTTTGTAATTTGTAGTTGCTAAACAGCCATTAACAGTTACTTGCAATCGGTATTTGAGGCTGACAATAACTCATTACAAGTAATAAAAAAATAATTGAAATTTAGAATAATTGATCAAAATACTGTAAGTAGCAAATATCAATTACCGATTACATTTAATGGTAAGTAACTCAAAACTAGTCATTAGACTATTTTCATCAATTTCAATTATATTTTACACATATAACTTTAGATAATTGTCAACCTCAAATACCATTGCATGTAATTGGTAAATTCAACAATTGGCGAATTGACAAACATCAATTACAAATTACATTAGTTACAATTCACCAACTACAAATTACTTGTAGTATTTAATGGTGGTTACTAGATAAAATTAATTGGCAATCAAATATACGACTTAGCTGAAATGCTGAGTTTAATTTTAAAGGACACAACTCTGCTGCTGTTGATTTCTTTAAGTGTTTTCTTTTTTTTAGGAAAGTAGATAAATAAAATGCTTGAAAAATTGTGTTTTTACGTCAGACTTTCTTTTCAAATGTGCTTTAGCATATCTCCATATAATTTACATTAGAATCTTTAATTTCTTTTAAAATATTCTTTGTTTTACATAAACTTATATTTTAACTCTGGCAACAATGTATGTGTTATTTTTGTGATGTTTCACATTAACTTTGTCTTAAAATAAAGAAAAATTTACATAAATAAATTTATGGTTGGCTTTGAATATCAGGTTGATTTTGGTCTCTGTAGTGAAACCATAAAATGTCACAAAAATTTACAACATTTGTCCTCGCTCGCTATTTAAACAAGAAGGGAGGTGTTATTTTTTAATTCACAATTTGATTGACATTGCTGTTACTAGAGAGAGTGTGGTATAGAAATAAAATTACTAAAAGCTGAATGACAAGATTTGTGGTTTAAGCAAAATAATTGAATTTATTACTTTGTAGCAAAATTAAATTTAAAGTGAACTACAAAGAAATATAAATTTTCAGAAACTTGTGATACAAATAGGCACATAAATCAAATTCAGCTAGCTGAATTTAATTTTCTAAAATACTTAAACATATACCAGGTGACCACAATTCTAATTATTTATTTATTTTCTTTTCTTATCTACTTTTCAGTTAGCTCAAAAGAATGCTTGTGATTTAAAAGAATATCATTAAAATGATGAAAATGAAAATAAAAGATATGACTATTTAAGTGATTAAATATGGATAAATTGAAAATACTTTTGGCATTTAAAAGCTGTTATCAAAAAAAAAAAAAAAATATGGTCTTCCAAATATCACATTTTGGCACAAAAATTTAGTATAAAATACATATAAACGTCTTTCATTACAAAAGAAGCAAAACAAAAGAGACCGAGGAATAAAAATTTCTCTTTGTAACTCTAATCGACGCAAGAAAGACGTTAAAACAAAGAATACTCGTCAGGAATATTTTAGTATTTGAGACAAAATTACAGTTTTGGGTATTGCATCATCAAATTCAGACAACAAAAATAGCACGTAAATAAACACACACAAGCACACATATAGAGTCATATATATATACAATGCTACGCAGTTGTGTGTGTGTTTGGTGGCAGTCACAAACGTCCGCAGTTCCTCGTTTGATACATCATCATCGTGCCGTTCCTCCGAAATAGAACGTGGCGGTAGAACGGCCACTACTACCACCGCTTTGACAGCGGCATGCAATGATGGCAGCCAGCAGAGTACCATGACCAATGGTCGATATGCTTCCAGTTTATTACAATTGTTTCAAACGAAGGTTGGTACCGTCCTTGGCGTAAACCGGCTCGCGGCATCAGTATGACTAAAATTGAAATAAGTAAGTAAAACAAAACTACAAACGCCATAATTTGCATTATTTTCTTCTTATAAGAAATGCTAAGAAAGTGAAAAAAAGAACTTAATATTTATGTGTATGTTTTTATATAAATATTTAGAGCGAATGTAGTGAAAACTGTAAATGAATTGAACATATTTTTTTTTGCATATATGAGTTCTATTTCTATTATTCAGAGCAGTGTAAAATAATTTTGTGTAAAATTTCGGCATAAATTTACCATTAAAAGAAAAAAATGGCGTCATGTTGAGTTGTAAATGTCAGGACAGGGAAGAAAATAACATAACATCTATATCTAAATGCGTAGAATTTAAAACAAAAAAAAAATAACGTTTTCTTACTTAACGCTACGAAGATCAGCTACTATAAAATACCGGCATATAAGCAAGCTAAGATGAACACATAAAAACAGTATAAGCTGCTTGATAGAATAAAATCTGTTGGCTGTAACAAAGTATTAAAAACTTGTGAAAAATTAGGCAAAAAGCTTCACTCTTCCAAATTTTGAATTCAGCTAGCTGAATAATTAAAATGTTGAACTATTAAGGAATAGTACAACATTTATTGCACATATAAGAGCTGAAATGAAAATTCAGCTGGTAGATTTTGCCTTCAAGCTGAATGCTGATTATGTTATTTATTTTTTAGATTTTTCAATGCAAGTGTAAAGTTTATTTGGCGACTTAAAAGCAAAATTGTCAGCTAGCTGCATATGAAAAATTTATACCTTAATTTCTTTATATACAATTTAAGAAAAACTATTGATTTGTATAGAAACTACACTACGTTTAGCTAAGAAATATTATTAAGTGTGTGAGAATAATAGTAAAAATAGATTTAAAACATTATTGGTCATATGTTTTCATTGTGGTTGTAAAGTGTGTAATTTAGCTAGCTGAATTTGAGTATAATTTACTGATCTAATTACTTTTCTGAAAATCATCAGTTTCAACCGCAAAAACTTTAATTCAGCTAGCTTAGTAAAACTTCGCATCCTAAGCTTAGCCTTATTAATACAAAGATAAAGAGAATTATTACATAATTCAACTTTTTTTTAAATATTTAAAAACAACATTCAAAATATTTAAATCAGCTAGCTGAGTACGCATATTATGATTTCACGAGTTAGCGGGTAAAAGTATGTTAAAATAACTCAATATTTTACTAAATTTTGTATAATAGAAACTATAAACTTAGATTCAATAAGCTGAAAGATTTCTGTGCATAGCTGAGAACACAATGGGGCTGATTCAAAAACTGTTATCTGACAAATATTTCATAAACTTTGTCAAATACAAGCTTATTAATTATGGGACATATTTTTATTTTAAGCATTTTAATTTATTTTTTGAAATTACAAATTATGGTTATCAATTAAAAGCTTTTATTCAGCTAGCTGAATACACAACTTATTTACCAATTTCGTATTTCTATTTAATAGCATCTCCTTAATATTTTAAATTGATAATTCAGCTAACTGAATGACTTTTTATATGCTGAGTTGGGAAATAAAGGATGCAATATGTTCCCTTCATTTTATTAAAGATGGCAAAATTTTATATGCAACTAGTTTATTGGCAATATTTCTCTTTTTCTATAGCAAACAGTTTTTTTGGCGAGAAACATGTTGATGTTTTGAAATTCAGCTAGCTGAATACTTACACCAGATCAGCTCATTTCTCAAATTTTTCATTAAAATCAAATATTTTATATTTTGGCAATTGAAAAACCAAACAGCTGATAAGTGAAATCAGCTGAATTGTAGGAACTTAATTTGTTCAGTTAATTGATGGTTAATTATTGTGGGTTATTTTAAAAAATGTGGGTATGAAATACGTATGTGGGTATGTGAGTGCTTTGAAAAAATTCTTTTCACTTTTTATGATAAAAAGTAAATTCAGTTGACGTTTAGCTGTTTGAACATGTGCTTACATACATATGTATGTATATACAATTGAATTTGTAATAGTTTTATCAAATCGGAATTAAACTGTACTTATGCATGTGTATATGTAAATTGAAATTATTTTGTTTTTAGCATTAACTTAATAGGAGTTTTCTTTTAATATTGTAACTAGACTAGAACACTAGACTCTCCAACAAAATAAATTCCTGCTTTTTATAAATTAAAACTTTGGCGTTTATTCATTTTATTTTATTTTGGCTCAATTTTGATATGGATGAGCTTAAACCTCATGTTCGTATAATTAATATTTAATTGTATTATTTGATATCAATCATACGCCCTCATGCATTAAGTGTGATAATTATTTGTACAAAAACACTCCTACCATTAACCTTGTAATATATAATTTGAGCATTTACACAAACAATTTTAGCCAAAAACATAAAATATGTATAAACTGAAAGCGGTTTTACGATCAAAGCAAACAAATTACCAACCACAATTTGTGTTGAAAATGTCAAATGAAGTTATAAATTAAATAGTTTGGGCTTAATCTGTTATTTGGTCATAAATAGTTTAGCCTTAATTTATTTTGTAAAATAATATTATTTTGTAAAACCATAAAGTGATTTATGCAACATAAAGGCTGTTTTTAAATTAATGGCATTCAAGGGATTATAATAAAAATATTGTATATAAATTATGCAAGCATTAAGTAAAACTTTTAATATTTTATGCGAATTTATAAATTATTTATGTTTTCAATATTCTTTAACCACATTATTACAATTTTACAATATTTCCACTTACAACCATTAGTTAAAAGGGGCTCTTACATGATTCTCAGTTCAGCTGAAACAAAACAAGTTGTTTGTCTCAATATGCAGATTTGAATTTTATTTATTGATTACATCAAGATAAAATTTGGTATTACATGACCACAATAAAAAGTTTTGTATTTAAAGTTAAAACTTAAATTTGAATGCCAACCGTTTGGCTGACAAAACAACTGCTGAATACTGAACATCTTTTGTCAACTTTGTGTCTCTTTGTTATACACAAATGGCACAACATTTTCCAAACAAGTTATTTAACACAAAGTTGTACCTTAAATTAAAGTTCTTCTTCCCCACACTTGGTGAAAATTCAGTTTATCCATCATAAGGATTATAAAGCATTCCAAACCGTATAATTAGTTTTTATTTTTCTTTCATTTTCATAAATTGTTCACACAGCGAATTTATAAATTATTTATGTTTTTCAATATTCTTTAACCACATTATTACAATTTTACAATATTTCCACTTACAACCATTAGTTAAAGAGGCTCTTACATGATTCTCAGTTCAGCTGAGAAACAAAACAAGTTGTTTGTCTCAATATGCAGATTTGAATTTTATTTATTGATTACATCAAGATAAAATTTGGTATTACATGACCATAATAAAAGTTTTGTATTTAAAGTTAAAACTTAAATTTGAATGCCAACCGTTTGGCTGACAAAACAACTGCTGAATACTGAACATCTTTTGTCAACTTTGTCTCTTTGTTATACACACAAATGGCACAACATTTTCCAAACAAGTTATTTAACACAAAGTTGTACCTTAAATTAAAGTTCTTCTTCCCCACACTTAATTGAAAATTCACAAGTTTATCCATCATAAGGATTATAAAGCATTCAAACCGTATAATTAGTTTTTATTTTTCTTTCATTTTTCATAAATTGTTCACACATTTATTTTATTATATGCCGTTGACAGTTTGTATGCCAGCAGGTACTTGTATAAATGAATTTGTGGAGTACTTACGTGTCGAATATGTACGTGAATGCGTATGTTATTTAGTGCCTCAAGTAGTATTCAAGTTTAATTAAACATAATATATTTCTATGACAAATAAGAGAGTGTTCAACTGTGCATATATAGAAAATAATATTTGTTTTATTTAAGCTTAGGGTCGTTTTCACAACTTGTCGACAGCTAGGACAGCATTATTAAGGCCGGATTATAGAAAACAAAAAAAAAAGACTGTTTTGCATTTTTATTTTGTGTCCCAGTGTAAATATCGTTGGTAAAAGAAATACAGCTACTTATATTTTTTTAAAGAATAAATTATTTTAATAGCATATCAAAAGGAATTTTAAGTTGCAAATATCATATTATTAGCTCTTGAGTAAGTCCAAAAATTGTTGTTCAACATTCCAACTCATATAATAACTTTAATTAAACTCTTGTTACTATTTGTAGACAAATATTATATGTTTATGTGTTCTCTATCGCCCTCCGCCTTTATTGTGTATTTACATCTCTCAGACAAAACTGCTTTTCATTTTCATTTATTAAAGAATATAAATGAACTAGCAATACTGATACTACTTCATAATCATATTAATTGGCATATTGCCGTTCCTTTTAATACAGGTTTTAGTTAAGTGAGAAATAGCGAATGATATTATTATTTATTAAATTAAACGAACGACATGTATGCAAATGCCAGAAAATTTACTTCTGGATTTAAATATGAAATATTAAGTAAGCTTTGCGACAAATCATATTAAAGGTCAGTAGAAACAACAACAACAACATCGTTGCTACCGGCATTATCATTTTATTGTATGTGTGTTTAATCCTGTAAAATACCAGACTTATACTTATACTTATACTTATACTTATACTTATACTTATACTTATACTTAT
>BGZK01003410.1:0-25831 GCA_005406025.1 Eumeta japonica
TACAAGTTGTTGCGTTCTCGAAATCAAATCTTTAAAAGGCAGGAATAGCTCTTCTAATTTCTTATCGTTTTTGTGTGCTTTGCCAGTGATCCATACTCGCGCGTGACTGATAATATAAAGAGGTTATTATAGCCTTTAGTTTTATAAGTTTTTACAAATCGGTTGAAAATTTAATGTATTGACATTGTTAATTCTAAAATGTATGAAACTAAGAAGAAATGATGGCAGCACAACATTGAGTTTTTGAAATATAATATTTCGTTATTAATCGCAAAAGTGGGAAAACCACACACAATTGGCGAGGAATTAATTATGTCGGCAGTCAAAGAGATAATCGAAACTGTTGTTCATCATAAGACGCCATCAAATATCATCAAAAAAAAAATCCTTTGAGTGATAATACAGTCCAAAGAAGAATGACTAAAGATGTTGAACTATCATTATGTGATTACTGGAAGTCTTCAACTTGATGAATCAACTTTACCAAATAACGAAGCATTACTCTTGGCTTACGTGTGAATCATAAAAGAAGAAATAATTTTCCAAGAGTCATTCATCATATAGACTTCTACTATTTGCAAAAAATTTAGAAACTGATACAAAGAGAGAATCAATATTTAATATCATGCTCGTTTTTTTTTTCAAGAAAAGGAAATTCCTATTCAAAATATTTTTTCAGTTGCTACAGATGGTGTTCTAGCAGTGATGGGGCGTCATAAGAGGTTCATCGCGCATTTAAAACAAGCAGTACCAAATGTACTCACTAGACATTGTGTTATTCATCTTCAGCACTTGGTTGCAAAAAATCTTAATGAACGCCTGCATGCGTTCCATTACGTTAAAGCAGTCAACAAGATAAAAAATTCATTAGATAGCAGATTATTTGGGCAACTTTGTAATGAAAATGATGAAAACTATAATCGCTTGCTTCTGCACACAGGAGTACGATGGCTCTCGAAAGGCATTTCTCTGAATCGCTATTTCAATTTATTTGACTCAGTACGAGACTTCTTTGAAAACTGAGACGAGCTGGATGCAAACTTGGTTGCGTCCAAAAATGATATCGCTTATTTGGCAAACGTTTTAAAGTATTTCAAAACATTAATTTACAATTGTAAGATGGTGAGTTGAATTTGATAAAAACAAAAAACGTCACAACTGCTTTTATGGGAGAACTTTTTCTTTCCAAACGAAAACTAGGAAGAGGTAGATACAACCTCTTTCCAACATTATTAGCATTATAGATATATCAGGAAAATTTACTTACTTACTGCCAACACCTGAATGCTTTTCATGCTGATTTTACAGAGCGATTCCAAGATATTTTAAATATGAATATACTAAGCTGGGTTTTATACACTTTCATAAAGGCAGATATAGAAGAATCATTAAATTTAGAAGAAGAACTCGTAGAACTCACAACTAATGAAGAATTAAAAGCAAATTCAGAAATAGATACCAAGAGTTCTGGCTCCAAAAATCAATATTATCTCTCCACCCTGGATTGTGGGAAATAGTACAAAAAAATTTGATTGCGTTTCCTTCATCGTATTTGACTGAGTGTGGATTTAGTGCAGTAGCTAATTTACTGTCTAAGAAAAGGAATAGACTGCAGATCACTGACCGTGGTTATTTGTAACAGATGTTAACAAAATGAAAACCCGACCTTAACAAATTATTAAAACTCCACCAGCCTCAACCGTTTCATTTATGTTTATGTTTCTTATTGAATATTGTTTTTTTATTGTATATTTTTACTAATTTCGATTAATCGTCTTGTCTTTGCCTTTATTCAGTACCCCAGTGCGGGTTGCTTCAGCTTTGTGTATTGTCTTACATTTGTTGGTTAATTTTTAATTATGTTCATAACACTTTTTATGGTCTTTGTCTGAATTAAATGTTTGTATTATAAAATGTTTTAGTATTTTTAAATAATTAACAATCACGACCTTCAGCCACGATCACGATTTCAGAGAGAGAGAGAATTAATTTTTCATTTGTGATTATTAATAGATAATAGACAGACATATCAAATTGGTATAATCAACTGTTATGTAAAGGGAGGCGTTGGAATTTGTTTTCTCGTAAAGGGGCGGTAGTCCAAAAAAGGTTGAGAACCATTGATTTAATTAAACATACTTTCACTTTTATAAAACGATTATCGCCCATAGAAATAGAATGAATTTGTTGATCTGTCACGTCCCAGTCAGGTTCTCCGTTTCGATTCTAATTCTACTGTCCTTACCGATCCTAACGTCATTCCAATTCTAATCTGATGCAGTTTTATCGCCCTGACTGTTCTTAATTCGGTCGGTATCGGCTTTCGCTTTCTTTTCCAATCCCAAACTCGTTTTCGATTTCGAAACCTGTTCCGCAATCAATCAAAACATACGTTTCTTTTTGTGGACTAGTTTTATCGCGATCAAACAAACGATGAGTGAACGCACAGACTACAGACAAATAATATTTCTTATATATAACATGTTACAAAGATTATTAAAAATCATCTAACCTCGTCATCGAAGTCCGGGTCGACCATTTTTGCGGCCTTTCTTATCGAATCGCTCCAGTTCACCTTTTGGCTGACATGACCTCAACTCCGCGCCGTCACGTACGACTCGACACCGTCGCCATCACATTTATTCCGTTTGCTGTTGGCAACCCTGTAACGAAAAACCACTATTTCAAAAAAGTTTCGAATTTAACTTTTTAATTTACTTCGCGTACATCCTAGGGTAACACTAAGAAACGCCTTCTTAGTTAAACATATTTTAATAGAACGCCTCAGCATATATTACAGCCTAATTTTAAAGTTTTGCACGTTTCATTTAAAATTGAAATCAGCTGACGTACAAAGAGGATTAGCGCCGGTATGAACAATACATTCCGACCGTGATTTTGCTTAGAATCCGCCGTTTGCACTTCTATTATTTTACACAAACAATTTTCGTAAACGAGTTCATCCGAGTAGACAAATAATAAATTCTTGTGTACTTTATCTAATTTCTATTATAATTCAATTCTCGTCTTATTCCTAATTTCGTTCCTAATTCTAGTACCTATCTCCTTTTCGATATATAACATTAAAATAACATTATAATCAGTTCCTTAATACCTTTCAACTGACCTCTCGCGGCTATTGTTTAGCGCATACCTTTTTTTTCGTGTACCACTAGTCAGGGACTATATCAATAAACTTAAATAACAAACATGTAAATTGTTAATATTTTATATGCATGTTAACGGACCGACAAAAAGAGATATTTTATATATTATAATGTATGATCCTCGCTCTCTTTGAATATAAAAATGTTAAATGATTTGTAATAAGTGATCACGTGATCAGTATGGTTTTGCACTTCAAAGTTCTAAACGTAGACTTTTGCATAGGGCAGTATAGGGCTATCATTTTAAAGTGCTTTCCGTTATAAGGAGGATCTTTATTTGACACACCCAGACCTCTTACATCTATGATACTCCTGTCCTGCTGGACTAAACTCAACGAAAAAACTCACTCTATAGATTTACAGTGACTCTTCGTGATCATCATCGTCTTATGGTGATAAAACCTTTCTGAATGAAGTAGTTCAATTTTAGGAAAGCAATCATACAACTAACGTGTGATCGAGTATTCCACAGAATTTCCTTCAAACTACTGGGTTCATGTCCCGATTGTGTATGGGCGAATCGATTGAGTCAAATTTAACTACTTGTGTTGTTTCTTCGAGAAAACTTTAAGCTGTTGGTCACGGATCGTCGTCGTCGCATCAGACGACATCATTTGTCAATAGCCATCAACTACACCAACATGAAAGACTTGAATTCCAAGTCCCTCCATCATGAGAGGACACGTGTAAGCAATAGGATAATTAAAAAGCTAGGCGCAACAGCAATCGGTCACACGTGTTATTTTATATCTTAACGGGATTGCTCAACAGTGATGAAAAATATATACACGCATCAAATATTAACAATATATAGAAGTATGTAGTAATATGATTTCATTAAAAAGAGACGAATGCAAATTAGATCTAAACTTTTTACAATTTGTCTAACCGCAATTTAAAAAACTGAAAGGAGTTTCAAAATTTTGCAGCAACAACTAAAATTTCCAGCACGTTGGCGCCGATTTACTACGAAAGTTTCTTGCATATCTTAAAATTATCTTGATCTTTGACCCACTTGCTGGATTCTTTCTTTCCTTCATTCGCTCTCGCAGTTTGCGGTCTTTGCGATCCAAGCCTTCCTGACTAGCAGTGAACATTCTTTGTTCAATTTTGCAGAACCGCAGTTCAACGTGACGAAGTCTAGAATTTTTCTAATATTGTTGCTCAGGTTATAGATTGTTTAAAATAAATATAATATCTATGGCGATATTATTGATGTACTATTATCATGATACGATCTAAATTAGAGAATTAAGGAGCCTCGTCACTTTACGTCGATCAGGAAAATGTATGATTTGTCGAAACAGTAAAATGCTCATTTTACAATTTTCATAAATTACGTGAATTATACGATATTACTTAGTGATATAATGCTGTTTCCATGCAGTAACGACGTATTTTTATAGCACGTAAATGGTAAGTTTCTTTAAGCGTCGAGAAGACCGCTACGTAAACTCATCGATTTTTTAACGCACCGCCAACAAAACATACATCATCTGAAGGAATTCAACAAACTTGCAAATGATCCACGACTCCGTACAAAAGTTAAGAAAACTCAAGTACAGCACAGCGAAGTTAGTTATGCGCTTGGGCCGTCATCGGTTGTTGGCTTATCTCGGCTTATGTTATCCTCATACGTTTTCGGTAATAAACCGCGGTCACGTATGACAGTAAGCAAAGAAAAAACGCGTTTTTTTTTCGTTAATTTTTTATATATAAGTATTACCGATTCCATTACGAAAAACGAAATTTATAAATGCGCATAACATTTTCTTCTTTTCAATGTAGGATCTAGCGCATAGTCATTGGTAATTTATAATTGTTATTAGTTTAAAAAGCGAACGCTTGCCTGTGTGTATGCGATTTGAATTCTAAGACTCATGTAAATAAGATTCATTTGTTGTTGTAACGGAGCAAGAGTTGTTTGTACCAAAGAAAATAAGCGGCTTAGTGGATAATGAAACATCATTAATTAATCTCGAACACAAAGGTTGCGCCGCGCTCCGCTGATCTCGAGCCTTAAATCTTTTAATTAAGGTGCAAATTCCTATGAATTAGTTACGACTTGCTTCTACCCATTAACGACACCCGCCAAATCGTTTCTCGGGGATATAATTTTTAACCGGCCAAACGAGAGCCAAATTCCGATTAGTAGGGCTCCGTACCTCCGGCAGCTTAAAAATCTAGGATTAGAATCTATCAATAATTCTAGGTGGAACACGATGATAATATCAACACATATATTTGTTATATTCAAATTTCAAATGGAACATCGACACTTTTAGGAATATTAAAAGAATCAGTGCGTAACAAATAAACCTTTATCAGAGGATATTCTAGTTTTATTGGATTTACATAAACTTTTTGTAATATGAATTATAACTGATTCTCCCACAGCCACCTCATTAGTGTCTTTTCAAATTATATCGCACGGAATGCATAAAAGGAATACAGTTTTATAAAACCAATATTTTAAGACAAACATGAATTTTTTCACCTTCAATAGGGAGACAAACATCTTCTGTAACCCGGTTGAATTTCAAGTCGTCGATTGTAATCAGTGATAGAAACGACTTTGACGCACCAACATAAAGACACCAAAGTCACAAGATTTTAACCATTTAGATAATAAATGCCAATAAATATTTAGTGCTTATGTACGTAAGCTTCGGTTTAAGGTCTACATGATTTTTGTATTTTATGCAGGTCTGTCCTATTGATCTACCTTGCAAAAACAGTTGTACACTAAACAGTTGTAAAGTTTATTAATTCATTTAAATATTAATTAGTTATACAGTTTAGGAAAAAGGGTGACAGTTTTGAAACTCAGTTTACGCAACCCCAGCTTGCACAACCTGCGAGTTACCGCCGGCCGCTTGGCGCTTAACAATGGCTTTACTAAAAGCGCAGGCAAAATGCGAAACATCCCCTATTTCAGAATATACGACGACAATATTAAAAATCCACCGAGCGCACGCGGGGTTGGTAAAGTTAAGAAAATGAATTTATTTTAAACGATAAAGCTGAACTTATCGCATGCCCGTAGTGCCTTCGGCGATGTTCACATAGCAATGAGTGAGTTCCACACACTTCTATCAGTAGGATACAAAGCCCGATTTGTGTACACATAAATATTATGTAGGTCTTGTATTGATGACGATTGAACTGTGGCGACTCATTGATCAAGGGTCGACTGATGACTGTTGGGTTTTTAACTTAAGTCAGATGAAAACGCTCGCTTCGTCCTTCGGACAGCACGTTAAGCCGTCTGTTCCGGATGCTGTCGTCGTATTGATGACAGCGGTCGTTAACAGCCCCCGACACGCTCTGGGCCAGCATGGATGGCTAAGGTCCCACCTCTCAATCTAAATGTAAATAAAATAAATGTAAAAAAATAAAATACGTATAAAGGATTGTGTAAGTGTGTGGTGGTGTGATCGACAAATAAAACTTGACAAAACAGCAATGTGCAGGAACGGAAAAGAAACTTGACATCCGAAAGGTTGGTTATTGAAGGTCATCGAAGGGTTACTTCTGTGAGAACATTTGAACGCTTATGAAAACAGAATACCTACCGTTTGTGCGTCTTTCTGTATGATGGTAAAGTCCCTTTTCTTAAGCGACAATCAAACGCGAAGACTTCAAATGTAAGCACCCTCTATTAAAAATTATTGAACTCCCAACAAAAGAATGTAAATACGTTGAGCGTCATTTTAGTACAGGATTGTGGTATTCATTTTTTGAAAGTATTACAGGTAAGTATGAAATGATAAAACAATCAAAATGTGTTAGTTTAAACCAAAACTCATTGCAAAATATTAATAACCTTATTTAGTAAGTCGCAGTACACATATTTATATTTTCGGGCAAATTAAAGAAAAAGTAGGTATTGCGATGAATTTTAATTTCAAAACAAATAGCATATGAAAAATAAAGTTAATAATCTGGTGTTTAACATATTAATTACTTAATCAATTTTCTTTTGTTAAATTAAAATGAAATTTATTTCTAAAGTATTTTTAGTACATTATTATGAATAAATATGGATATTTATATTTATTAGCTTATATTTGTATGTGACTTTGATTATTTATCACATCAATAAATTCAAGATGACATAATCACAAATAGCCCATAAAACATTATTAATTATAACACTATATTTTGAATATTATATTCTATATGCGATAAACGTATTACATGTAATTAAACTGTGGAATGGTTGTGCCTATAAACTAAAGATTTTTATCAAAACCTTATTACGGACTAGAAAAATACTCAATCTGTTTATTTGTTCGAAAACACAAATCTCCAAATGCACTAGACGAATTTACATAAGGTTTTCAGAGGTAACTTGAGTGTACCTTAGGGCAAGATATAGACTATACCCATCGAAATCCAGTCATTGGAATTTAGTTGATTTTTATAAGTAAATTTCACGCGTTAATCAAAAGATTCCCGAAACTTACCTACCCTTCCATTAGTCCTAACCATGGATTTTTTTATTAATTTCTATTCACTCAAGAAGCCAACTGAATCAGTATGAAACGCAATAAGATTTGTCAGAAAAAAAAAATCATCCTGTATATTGAAGTTCAGCACAAGATACACAAATAAAAACTTTCTCATAACGTCGACCCTTTGAAAGCTTCGCAATGTTAAGAGCAAATCTAGCTCGAACAACAGAGTTGTAATCCGGATGTGTCCTAGAAAAACAAGACTGTTCACTGCCTTGTTTTAAGAGGTGAAAGAGTGCTTCAGGATAATAAAAAAGAAAACAGTATTTTTGTATTGTTATTTGACATCACAAAAGCATAACACTTTATTGTTTCTAATGGTAATTTTATCTTTAGCCTGCGGCTGCGTCCGTATAATTATATTGTCTTATCTTCTACGTCGACGTCATCCTAATTTAACTCCCAGTTCAGTTTCTGGTCTCAATTCTGGTTCCGATCACAATAACGCTCTCAGTTCACGTTTCACTCGTACTTCCAACAACGATATATCCAAAATAAACAATGTATTTTTTGTACTATACAAAAATAATTGATATACTTTCGTGACCATCAAAATTATAACATAAAACTATCACTGCTCACAGGCATTATTACACTGAAAAAAAAAATTGGTCATTCCAACCATAAGTTTGAATAACATAATGAATTTGCATTGTTGATTTTGAGCGAATCAATATTTTGGTTGTCTTAACCGACCTGTATGTTGGTACGATTGATTCGATTGGTTAAATCACACATATTATTTGTTAATACAACGAATTATTCAGTTATTGCAACAAGATATATTTAACCAAGCCAAATTCGAACTTGGTTAGAAATATTTTTTTCAGAGTAATATCAAAAAAATGTAAGTTTAACAACGAAAACCAATCTAAAAGTATTCCTTTATACATATTCCCTATGGTTGCTAGAATACGAATCACTCCGCCCTGCAACCTTTTAGCGCGATGTCGGATAAAGTTGACAAGCAACTGTCGAAAGTTTCGCCGATGAATGAGGCAACAATTGTCCCGTCACACTCGGGACAGCGAATGGGTTCTTTTTCACTGCTGGTACCCACCGATAGCGGACAAAAACACTAAGGTGTCTTTATCCGCTACTAAAGTAGTGGCGGCGAAGCCTTGTTTCTGGGCGATGTGGTATGCGCGTGTCACCAGCGCCACATACGAAGATTTATTAGGGCCAAAGTAGAATAATTGTTAAAGTAAGGTGACCCGAGCCGCCCATAAATAAAATCCTTGTTAAGCTCTCTCAATTTTTGCCGCTTGACGTTATCGTGGCAAAAATACGTATTCTTTAAGTTTAGAAACACCGGTAAATTGGTTCAAATTACTTATTTTTGTCTCATAAGCCGACAGTAAGGATCAATTAAGTCGATAGTGTCCGTCAAATTCACACATTTGTTTTGCCGTTGTTTGTAGAGCTTGTTCGTATTTCAACTACAATTTTTTTCCTACGCTCTTAGCATATTTTATTAACAGAATTTATAAGGAGAAAATAAACATGCAGACCATTGGAAAGTAGACGGTCACCGCTGCCCATGGACACCTGTCACAGTAGAGTTATTACTAGTCGGGTGCCAGCCTTTCAGAAATGAGTATATCCTTTTCTCAAAGACCCCCTTGGCAAAATTTTTAGGGAATACCGCTGATAGTAACTCATTCCAAAGCCCACCATACATAACAGAAAATTGCGCATGAAGCGTACGGTGGTAGAAGATCAGCGATCGTGATTATGATAATTGTATTTCCAGCCAACGGATATCTATCATAGTCGTCTGACTGGTCGCCCGACTCGTCGTTTGACTACATGGCATAGCCGAACCACCGACTTCACCTTCAGGGGGACTTTTTTAGTGGGTTTCAGCCCCACAATACCCACGCATACGGGCGTAAGGGTATGCGGGATAGCGAACGAAACGATGACAGAAATCAATAGCAAGGAGGAGGTTGAACAGATTTTCCAAACACACCCCTTAGTATGTGACTTAACTTTTCATAATTAGTTGTTGTTGTTAATTGTTTCAAAAATTGGCAAATGAGAATGGAATAAGCAACAAAAATAAGTAACGGAACGCTCTTACTATCCGTAAATCTGACTTAACTATTTTAACTATTTTTTTTTTGTAAAAAATGTAAAATTTATCGAGTTTTTTCATTCCATATGATAATCTTTATAAAAAGTGAAATACATCGATGAAGGGTGGAACATGGTTATTACTTTAAAATATTCAGAATATTAAATGCGTTAAAATTATGTTAAAATATTTCAGAAATCAACTTTAAGTGGTACTAGGACGAGCTATATACAATGAGAACACCAAAAAGACTTTTGCCCCCGACTTTGCCATCTTTTGCCATTATGAAGAAAATTCAAACGGATATTTCTAATCCAAAGCGTGGTCGACTAACATCATACGAGCGTTGATGTTTAAAAACGTATTTAGGATTCACTGATATAGTTATATAAGTCAATTCTAAATACTCATACAGTATATATAATACACAATACAACAATTGAAATAATACAGGAAAACATCTCCGGACGTAAAACAATGAGACTTTCATTAAATATCAATAACCTGCCTGCGTCTCGCTCGAGGATCAAATTATTTTTCGATTCTACAATTTCAAAGGGCTGATGAATATTCAAATAAAATTTGAAGAGAGGACCTGCAAGAGAAATTTTGTTTTTCTCGTGAATTCCCTTCGGAACGGTGATATAACTGAAAAATATACATTCTTTCTGAGGAAGCAATAGAAATCTTAATTATGTATACGAAATATTTGACATAAAGATCTTTTCTTTGAGTAAATGTAGAAAATAACCATTTTTTAAAATAATTAAGAGTTACAGTTCACGAAAGATTATAATTTTAGTTCATTGTACGCCCGTTTTGCACCCGCTTCGTTGTGTATAAAATAAAATTGAGCAGTGACTGTTTCCCATCCCGACCACGCTCTCGATTTTCGATTCCTGTCCCGATTTATATTACAATGCGGATGCGAACTAATTTTAAAATTCCTTTAAACATCGCTGTTATATTTTTAATATTTTTTTCCAATTTTATTTCGTACTCCATGAAAAATCCATGTAACATTATGGAAATTAACTCAGTCAAATAGGCAGACAGCCGTTTAGCTTATTTATATGCATGGATATATATAAAAAAGATCTTTATCTAGTAACTTTAAACGGGCAATTCTTCTATACATAATAAAAATTTCGAAAATAGCACCAAAGATTTTGATGGCATTTAGCATGTAGGGTGTTCGGAGGACGATAAATGGATCTAGCTAGGTTCGATTTTTAGTGAACTTAGTTTTTCCCGTTTTTACAGGCATAAAAAAATTGCTACGTAATATTTCAGAATAGAAAGGTAATTTCACCACTTGCAATAATCTTTTAATAGCTCAGTTGGGAAATCAACCGACTTCCGTCTATAAGTTCCATGGCGCGAATCTGGCAATAATTATTTTCATTTTTGTTCGTTTTATTTTAGGTTTTTTTTTATTTACTACTCGCTTTTAATTATTTCATTTAGTTGTTTAATTTAAAACAATGATAATGGAATAGCAATTTCTGCTTTATTTTTTGTCAGTTCGAAAATTCTCCAATAGATGCCAATAGAACAAATCGATTTTATAAATTAGTTAATTGATTTTAATTTTATCAATCTACAATTGACAGAGTGAAGCTCAGTTGCCCAAGTGCTAACTAAATAAACTGGAGCGGGAACTGCTTTTTTTTATTTTACTAAATTTATGTCGCTTACATCTACGAACACGTAAAATAAAAATTAAATCATTATAGGGTATTTCACTTTCCAATCCCGGCTCTGATTTCGACTTAAAATACCTAAATGAAAACAAACAAATAAATAAAAACTATCAAAAGCCTTGTATTTTTTTTATATATGTAACAAAATAATAAAAACCAACTAACATATTTCATGTGACCCATAAAGACTTCTAATATGATTTCTTCAATTCGCTTTTTGATAATTGATTAACATATTCAATCAATAGTCACTTTCGTGAGCTAATCAATTTTTTATGTATTGTAATTAATTTCTTACAATTAGAAAAATCAAAACAATGCTAATAATTAACATATTTCATTAAAAACTAATATAATAAAAAAACTAGAGTTGTCGCTGGACACCTGATTCAAATGGATTCCTTCAGTTATATAATTTGTCACGTCAAATGACAAGAATAATGAAGTACTTAAATCAACAACTTACGAAAGTAATTAAACGAAGTGTACAATATAATATCTTAAAAAAATATATTTATTTATTTAAAATTTGATGCAAAATATACGAAGTAGTGAATTGTGAGAGATATGAAAAAACATAAAATACAGCACTATACAGTGTTATCGTCTTTTCTTTTTAAAAAACTTTGTTAATAATCTTTAAGCTGCACAATTTAATTTTTGAAATTAATACTATACATTACTTTTTTACATATAAAATAAATTTAGACTTAAAATTGAGAATCCTATCTCCAGAACAGCATAAAAATCGAGAAATAATCATAAAAAAACTACCTCAATAACATTATTATTCAATGCAAATTCTTTTAACTTAATAACAGGATAGGTATTTTTAGAGAAATGTTAAAAAATGAAATTAACGCCGTGCCACGTGCAGCCGCCGCCACACTTGCTTCATGATTAGAATTTTTAGAGAGAGAAAAAGAGAGTAGCTGAGAGTCAAATGGAAGGAGTATAACGCTTTTTCCTTACGTGACGATTTGTTCCAAGTAATACCTCCCGTGAGCCGCATTAAGAAACTTCGTTCCAAAAAATAGAACTTGTAAGCTTAATTCTCTTATATAAAGTGTAGAATTAGAATTTTTTTAAGTATAACTCAACTCAAGTTTAATTCATACTATTACATTTAATTCATAATCTTAATATTCTTAATTAAAATTCCATTCAAGCCTTATTTAATATGCAATTAAAAACGTTCTCAGGAAATATTATTAATCAATGCAGAAAGCACCTGTTTCCCAACGCTCCCGGCGCCGCATACGCCCTTACGGCGTCGACGCGTCGGACTTTTAATTAAATTCACCGCGAAATTTTAATCCCGCGCCCGATATTAAGCTCTGCACTTAAGATCGCTCCGAGTTAGCTAAACGTAATCCCCACTTGAATAACTTTGACTAACGCTAAGTGCGGTTTAAGTGTTTGCATTAGGGAGGGCCCTGATTTAATTTGCTCGAAAAGGAATTAATTATTTGTGTAAGCCGAATGATTTGATGGCACTCTGAGGCGGCGTTGACGATGTCTTCCGGTTTATATCGTTCGAATTGAATTCGAGCGTTTGATATAAAACAAAGAGCATGGTCCACCGCTGAGTTCAAAGCTTAGTTTTATACAGTCTTTCTATTCTTCTAGTAATTTGTTTCTGAACTTCGGAGGCTTGAGCCAGCGTTTAGGATCTGTTTGACTTCGATCATTGACATATATCTTATGAACGTCTATACTAAGAGATTTATTACAATCAAGCAATTAGATTAATAGACCTTAACCGATCGCTTTCTGGTGAACAAACAATTAATTTTTGAACTTATAAATATGCGAGAAAAATGAGACACATCGCGTACGTCGTAAAATACATCTATGCAATCTATTTTAGATAAAGTTAAATTCAGACGCGGGGCGAACAAGCGTCGGGCAACTTGCCAACAAACTGGGTAACTTGTATGTAATTAAGTGATAGGCTTCAGTCTTCGGAGGTTCGCGAGATAATGTGTGTTTCAAACTTTAGACGTTGACTGTAATTAGGGAGCAAATTGTTTTACGATGACATCGATTGGTCAACTTATACACTGACTGTGAATTATTAAATAATGAGGTCTAATTTCGTTGAAATGAACTGAACGTATAAATGGAATACTTTATGTACTACGATTCAATGCAATGATTTATGTATATTAAAATAAGTTTGAACATTATTTTGCACGAAACAAGAGCTAATATTATTAACGGACCTTTAAATAACATTAGTAATTTTCAATTTAAATTTCTATCCGCTATACGCATTTTAGATTAAAGAAATATAACTGTTGTTTATGCGAGGAAAGTCTCATGGATTACGAGCCTCTCGTATTGCGGTCATATGTTGGCGGCTAAAAAGGTAGCACATGGATGCACTCGTCCCGCCTCCATGGACCCGTAGGCGAACGGTGGACTTCCTGAAGTCTACAGCCTTCGACTCTATTTTAAGTGGGCTAAAGAAGCGTGTACGCAATTCTCCCACGCCCGCTATGCCGGCAGCGAAAGGACAGCAAAAAAAAATCTACATGCGCTATCGTTCCACCGCTTCCTTCCCTCCCGTGACTTCTTAGAAGATTCGTATCGCTTCTCACCCACCGCCACCGCCGACTATCGTTTATATAACAATAAAATCAACAGCGAGAAGTCATCCCTATCTATATTCAATTGTAGTCAAAGACGTACACTACGCTTGCCAGGCAGGGAACGCCATCAGCGTGTGTTAAGCGATGCTAAGGAAAGGTTCGTCTCAATGGTGGCACTCGACCGACTACTCCCTTGTGGCGGTTTGACACAGGTGCCTAGTTCTCAAAAAAGCTATGTCCTGAGAAAACCTAACTTACGCCATACACCTAAGATGTAAATTATCAGGGCGCCGTGTCGCTTGTACTACTTCTGCCGCAGTACACAGCAATACGCTCTAACCATTAATAGGCCGGCACCAGGATGTCAACTTTTCCATCCATTCCACGACCTGAGTCCTCCGAAGCTCTTTACTTTTGGCTTCAATCTCTCTCGACGTCGATCACCATCCGTGTTTTAACGCCTACCCTTGCCATGTGCTCATGGACATGTACCTCGCTTTGTTTCCTATGAAATTTGATTATTACACAGTCGTCCTTTCCCTTATCATACTGATTGTCATAGACCATTTCGATTTTCAGAAAAGAACGACCGCTTTCGTCGTCAGACTGTCAGCATACGCTGGAGCCAACAAACGTATGACGCTTGCGTATAGCCAGCGGCACGTCGACAGCACCGGCCTCTAAAAGTGCAAGTCGAACCGTCATCGGCCGTCGAAAAAGAGTCCGAGTCATTTCATTATTCTCCTAATGCCAATACGGTTATTTCTCACGTCTAAAAATCTTACACAACTATTTACATACAACAAACGTATTCCAACAATTGTGGTAAGTACTTCGGTTCGATTCGTTCGTTTCGGTTTGGGAACTAAAATAGTAGAAATATGTCCGAACTAAAGTAAATTTGAACGTTATTAGGATTTAAAATGAACAAAAGTTCAATCTAAATTATCTATAAATAAATTAGCTGGCCATTATGCAATATTCATTAGTATGAAATATTATTGACAAATCTCATTAAAAAAATTTGCTGTGTATGTTATTGATGTAAATGGTGCAAAATATTCTACAACTCATTAGATATTAGGACAAACGTAAAGTATATGTCAGTCGTTGATTTTTTAGCTTAATTATTTTAAGTATTTTTTGAGTGTAATATGTGTGAAGTGCCTTTGAAAGATAGATTCGGGAACAGTGATGTCAGAGAGCGGTGTGGTTTGAAAGGAAATATACCGACTAGAGTACAAAAAGTATGTTGCGGTGATTTGGCCACATGTATAGAATGAATGAAAGCAGACTGTAAAAACAAATTCATAGAACGGATGTGTGTGGTGGAAAGGTCGGTAAAGGTCACCCAAAAAATCCTATGGACACCAAATTGGTAACATATTAAAAAAAAGCCTAATTTCAATCACCCGAAACCGACTACCGTGTATGAAAAGATTGATGGATGTCAGTGAAGCAAGAAAGATATGCAAAGATCGTAACCATGTGGACATCTGTAGTATCTGCATATCCTTCTGGGAAATAGACGTGAGTTTATAGTAAAAGTATTTTTTTATTGTGATTTTTTTCACTTCTCTATATTTACCAGCTTCGCAAACAGAGGCTTTTAGAAAAGGTTCAAAATAGCTTAATGCAGCAGTAAATACAAATTCGACCACCATTATCATAGGCCTAACTCTTTTACAGGAGAAAACTGCCATCTCGTCGTAAATTGCGGGCCAACGAACAAATTAATCGGTTCAGTAACATGCTAGATTTGGATATTTTCCTGAGAACACTGAAAACTTTTTTCTAACGGCAGTAATTAATAAATGAGCTTAACCGAATTTTCTTTCTCGCTGTTAAACAACACCATTTTTATTCGTGTCAATAATAAAAATTAACTCGACAAATAATTCACTAACTTGTTGTTTTTCCTTTATTAAAATTTTATTTAAGAAATACAATGTAAGTGGCCAGATTTTGTTTAACTGAAATCTCATGAAAAGCATATTTTTCAAAGCTTGACTAACTTCTACCGTTTAATTGTTTTTAACACTTTACAGATATTTATCCCGTATAAAAAACTAAAGGAAATGTAACACTGGTCCATTTTTAAATAATAATTATTATTTATTATTTAAAAATAATAATTATTACTAAAAAGTTACACTAATCTCATTTTTATCAAAAAAAAAAAAGGAAAAGGGCCAGAAGAAAGTTTTCTCGTATCCCGTACCGTTTACACTTTAAAGATAAAATCCCATCTGTAGATTGAGACTATCAAGACCGCGATCGGGATCGTGGTTGGAATTAAAGACTGTTGTGAGACCAGAGCCGGAGTCAGAATCGACATCGCGATCGAGATCTTAACCAAGGTCGGAATTAAAGATTGTTTTGAGACCAGAGCCGGAGTCAGAATCGACATTGCGATCGAGATCACAACTAAGGTCGGAATCAAAGACTGTTGTGAGACCAGAGTCGGAGTCAGAATCGACATCGCGATCGAGATCATAACCAAGGTCGAAATTAAAGACTGTTTTGAGATCAGAGCCGGAGTCAGAATCGACATTGCGATCGAGATCACAACTAAGGTCGGAATCAAAGACTGTTGTGAGACCAGAGCCGGAGTCAGAATCGACATTGCGATCGAGATCATAACCAAGGTCGGAATCAAAGACTGTTGTGAGACCAGAGCCGGAGTCAGAATCGACATTGCGATCGAGATCATAACCAAGGTCGGAATTAAAGACTGTTTTGAGATCAGAGCCGGAGTCAGAATCGACATCGCGATCCAGGTCATAACGAAGGTCGGAATCAAAGACTGTTGTGAGACCAGAGCCGGAATCAGAATCGATATCGCGATCGAGTTCATAACCAAGGTCGGAATTAAAGATTGTTGTGAGACCAGAGTCGGAGTCAGAGTCGACATCGCGATCGAGATCATAACTAAGGTCGGAATGAAAGACTGTTGTGAGACCAGAGTCGGAGTCAGAATCGATATCGCGATCGAGTTCATAACCAAGGTCGGAATTAAAGATTGTTGTGAGACCAGAGTCGGAGTCAGAATCGACATCGCGATCGAGTTCATAACCAAGGTCGGAATTAAAGACTGTTGTGAGACCAGAGTCGGAGTCAGAATCGACATCGCGATCGAAATCATAACTAAGGTCGGAATCAAAGACTGTTGTGAGACCAGAGTCGGAGTCAGAATCGACATCGCGATCGAGTTCATAACCAAGGTCGGAATTAAAGACTGTTGTGACACCAGAGTCGGAGTCAGAATCGACATCGCGATCGAGTTCATAACCAAGGTGGGAATTAAAGATTGTTGTGAGACCAGAGTCGGAGTCAGGATCGACATCGCGATCGAGTTCATAACCAAGGTCGGAATTAAAGATTGTTGTGAGACCAGAGTCGGAGTGAGAGTCGACATCGCGATCGAAATCATAACTAAGGTCGGAATCAAAGACTGTTGTGAGACCAGAGTTGGAGTCAGAATCGACATCGCGATCGAAATCATAAGTAAGGTCGGAATTATAGACTTTTGTGAGACCAGAGCCGGTGTCAGAATCGACATCGCGATCGAGATCATAACCAAGGTCGACATTAAAGACCGGAGTTGAGGATAGATTCAAGATTATTGCAGAAATTAATGTCGGGGTCGGTAACAAAATGTAAATCCGGGATGACGATTTTGATCAAAATAGGATATAATTTATATTTTCCGCACAAACGCATCAGTATACGATTGCTAGTGTTAACATAAAATTAGATTGAGCATCTCACGATCCCATTTCAGAATTTTCCTCATATCATATATTGACAGCAGCACAGATTTAATATGAAAGTTACAAACTTTCACATTCAACGTATTTTTTTTTTTGTGGTAAAATTTGTATACTGTTACAGGCGAAGCTCCTTTTACGCAAATCCAGGACGAACGAACCGACAACACGCGGCAGCACTAAACGGACATGTCACGTTATATCTCTAATTAGTATAAAAAAGTCATTCGTCGAAAGTCAGTCTGTCTGCATGTTTGTGAACTTAATTTTTTTTTAAATGGGCTATAGATATGGATTATCTTTTTACGATTATTTAGAAAATTTATTGTGAAAGATATATATATTGCATTAGAGGACCTAGTTGTAGGTGGCATGTGAGGCAGCCGTCCTTCGTGCTTACTTGCGCAAATGAGGGATCGCGTTCGATTTAAAACTATTTAGAGTATGAAAGTAGAATAGAATATTCAAATCCAATCTTGCGAATAACAAGTAATAAGGTGTAGATGGTGAAACACAGAAAGGAGACGAGGGCAGATGCCCAAGTGCACGAACTTCGATAGTGATAGAAAAGTGGATTGTAGTAAGAAATTTGATAAGAGATCGTTTTAAAATTCGTGAGAAGAAAATACTGAAGAACCGAATAATAAACGGTTCAGAGCCTGAAACCTCTTTTATTTAAGTAGTTGAATTCCTGGACTTCATGAAAGGTCTAAAGAAAATCACACTGTGCTACGCTGTATATATATATATGCACTATATTAAGACTAAAGGATAAGATTATTGTATTACATACAAATAAAATTAATGTATTATAGAATTGTAATAGTTTCGATACCTATATATCTGTTACCTAAAAGATGCCTAAAGATGATTCACAGTAACAATTTTTATCTTCCAAAGTTTAACCATAAACAATTATTGTAGTAAATTGATTAGAATAAAATTAAGCATACTCTGTTTAAAATGTAAAGTATTGTCTGTATATCTGTTTATGAGATTATACAATATCTAGTTACTACTAGTTAGTAGACATGATACGATCATGTAATAAGACAAACGCTGAATCGATTTCGATGAAATTAACTACCTAATAGGAGGACGATAAACATTGATAGGGGAAGGATTGGAAAGGCGGAGATACGAAGTGAGCGGTCGAGGGAGAGGGACAGAGATTAAAGGCGAGAGGGAAAGAGACAGATATTGGGATCAAAAACAAGATCAAGATCAGCATTGATAATTGAATCAGGCTCAGATTCATGAACAAATTTTTAATAAAGATAAAAACCTCGATTAATATTCTATAAGGCGATTTTAACTATAAAACGTCATAACTTTTACAAAGCTCCGGAATACAAGTACTTGCATAATTATGTTACAATTAAATTCAAACTTTAATAAGCCGATATAAAAATGACCATTTATTATGATGTTATACGAGACAGTATAAAAATATTCACTACCAGCGTGCCACAGTCGTATTCTCTATATTCTTACAGATACTTGACGAACGACGACGCCAGCCGTCGTCCCCGCCGACCTTTGCCACGGACGTTCCGACGAGCGGCGAGCGATAAAGTCGAACTTCGGACATTAAAAACACATTAAATTCAATAAGATAACACGACAGTAAACTTTAATGAGCGAGTTTAATGACCGATACAAAACAGCAGCCGGCCCGCGGCCGCGGCTCGGGCACTTAACGCTGCCAGCTTCCCGTTTTAGATGATTTACGCGGACCGATAGCGCCTGAACTAATTTCAACTTTAACTAGTTTCTGCTCGCGCACGGAAAACCTAGAATTAAAAAAAATATATTTTATACGCGTTTATGTTATCTTTGTATGTGTTACGAAAAAACATTATTAAATTTGAGGATATTGAATAGACTATAAAATAGAAAGTTGAGGATGAAAGTTTGTCAGTAATTGCCACAGCAATTATAAAGAATGGTATCGAAATGGTGTATTTATCGTATAGTTCAAGTATATTTATGTAAAAAAAAAAATCTTTAGCTCACAACATTAACAAAGTGTTTATATTTATTATAAGCTTATCGAAGTATCCCTAATAATTCATCGAAGTATCCCTAATCCCGAAACATCCCTTGTTTAATAGAAATTTAGGTGTTATTTTAAAGAAATAATAAATCACGTTAACGTATCTAAGTCCTTAGGAAAATTCCACTGTCTATAAAATGTTTACGGATACATCACGTTTCGAACGAGATATTAAAATACATAAACGCATTCACAACTCCGCTTTCCACTCATCGAGATGTAGACTTATCTTTTAATTATTACTACTCCCACAAAGACTTGCAATCAATCTTATCTATAACCAAATCTATAAATCTATTGTTTGGAATACGTGTATATCTTTTTAGGTACATAGCCAGTGGGTCTGGACTCCAAGAACGCTCCATGGTTACAGGGATAGACAGTAAAATTTAGATCCGCATGGAGTCACGGCAGATCACTGTTCGGAAAATGTTGACAACAAATAAATTTCCATATGTTTTCATCATATCTGCCTATCACATCTATTTCTCAGCGACAGTGCTACATATAGCTACATCTTTCTGTCAATTTAAAAATATAAGGTCGGAGAAAAAGAGTTTAAGTATTTTACAAGTAAAAAGTTTCAGTAAGTTAAGTCTCTTTTGTTGTGCCGTATATATTTAGCTAGTTTTGAAACTATTAAATAGATGACATTTTTAAGAAAAACAAACGCAAATTAAAAACGGTGTTTTGCTATTTTTCTATCGTTGTTCTGTCGACCAAACTAAGTGAATCTAACGTAGAAATTCGACACATTTCAAAGTTTTATTTAAAAAAAAAAAGAGAGAAAAATACAACACAAGCCGCAAACAAAATTTGTTAAGTTTGTGGGCCTAATACAGTGTCGGTAGGAGTAGTAAAAAACTGGCACTTTCAATCCGGTAATTTTGATGTCAAAGATGAACCTCGCTCTTATCGACCTGTTACGGATAGAATCGATGTCATTTTGGAAAAAGTAGAGCAAGATCGGCATATTAGTTCTTACTAAATATTCAAGAGCTGAGAATTGACCACAAAACCGTCTCGACTCATTTAAAAAAAGCATGATATATAAAAAAGGTCGATACTTGTGTCCCACACGAGCTCACTGAAAGAAATCTAATGAATTGTGTACTCATTTTCGATTCTCTATTAAAACGTAATTAAACCGAATGTTTTTGAAAAAGGTTGATCACTGGTGATCATGAATTACCTACGACTAGAACGTACGTACGTAGTCAAAAGGCAAGCAAGCTCCAACGACTATACTGAAACTCGCATTAACTCGCAATAAGTTGATGCTGTGTGAAGCAAATTACAAACATATTATAATTAAATATAAATAAAATATAATGAAAAAATTATCTTTAATTTGTATACAAAATGCGAAAAAACTTTTTCCTCGGCTTTATAGATAGCCTAAAATTAATTTTATGTAACAAACATACAAAAAAAATCAGAGTTCTTTTTGACCTACACGCATTCAACGACAAAACTCATAGGAATACGGGATAAATCTAAGTGAAAAAATTGACTAAATCTGTCAAATCTCAGAGAACATAGATAATTGAAATCAATTTGGAACACTCGCGTGTAATGAAACGCATTTACGTGTGCGGAATACGTAACTAAGGACCTTAGACTCAGAATATAACATTTAGTGTATATCGCCGTAGACGAAATTAGAGTTTAATTATTTTTTAATTTAGATTATAAAAATAAATATGTTTGTAGATTTTATTATTATTTTTGATGCACAAAACCATTGTTATTTCTAAAGAGTCCGTTTCATAATGGCTTAATTATCCGACTTCCAGCTTAAAACAGCTGAAGTCTCCATGAAAAACGCTTACTTCTAAATACTAAACACTTTTTTTATTTATATGAATAGTTAAAAATATAATATAAATACTGTATGCTAGTTAAACAAGTTTATTAAATACCATATATTTTAAAGTAACATTCAACCAATAATTTAATGTAAGAAGTTTTTTATGATTATATAAAAAACGATAAAATGGAATATGCTAAAAACGATAAAATGCCCTTTTGAAAAGACATTCCTCAAATATAATTACAGTGTAATATAATTATAATACACATACAATTGCAAGCGCATATCAGAAAGCAAAACACATCTTGTCAATATACAGAGATCTGGCGTCCACATGTGTATGAAAGTTCAAACAGACGCGTAACCTGAACTATAGACACTTGCCTGCACCATGCATTAACAAGCAACACACCACTCACCCATCCAATTTGTCCTTCCAGTACGAATCCCTGTCAAAACAATTGAATATAAAAAATTCGGAAGGATTAACCGATATTCAATACCTGAGCAAGTGTTAATATTTTTATATTAGATTATGGCATCAACTGTACCATACGACAAAGTCTCGTATACAAGTGTCATTGCAAAAGTTAATAATAAATTGTCATACTTTTTTTTTGTTTGAACAATCCGTTGCTAAAATATCTGATTTCTCAATGGAACAAAAAAATCATATAACACCGAATTAAGCAATTCATATTCATTGAATTCATGGAATACGTTACGAATTCAAAAATCTTGTTTTGAATTCAAACTCGCAATTAAAAAAATATTTTATCACCAGACCACTCGCAAATGTGTAAGTATGGAGCTTTTTATTTGGTTACAATTTTATTGGTTCAAAATTCCTCTTTCATAATTGGCTAAATATTCTCACTCAGATATCGCTCACCTATCAGGTCTTTGGTATGCAACCGCATTATAATGGGCGTACCAATGAACAGGATCCAACCGACGCTGCAAGGTAACCGATCGCATGCCATGGAAGAATAACAGTGATTATGATAACTCAATAGCATGGGTACTTTCTTTTTATTTTGTATCCAAGAAATTCGTTTCGGCTTATATCGATTTAATTTAATGCATATACATACCTATTATTTTTTTAATTCAATCTAAAACGAAAGGTCGACTTACATTCATTTAAAAATGGAAATACTGTGATTCAAAAGTCACTTTTGAAAAATGGCCATGATTTAATGTCGCATACGATACATTTTTAGCCAACTTTTCATGTTTGTTTCACAGTAGTTTCAAATCGATCGATGCATCATCGATCGATCATTGCACAGGTGATGAGTACAAAATCATGATTGTTCTAAATAATACACATCTATTATTCGCTTTCATAACTCTAATTACGTTAATAATGAATACAACAAACAAATACTTATTACGGATATTAGAGTTTTAATTAAATTTTTAAACATATAATTACTATTAGCTTGCGCCCGCGGTTCCGCTCGCGTCGAAATCGAATGAATTCTTTCATTTTTTACATCGTCTGATCACGCTATCGACCACGGTCCCAATCTTGTTCATATTATCAATTCCTACCCTGATCCCGCTTTTGTTTCCGAATCTGGTCTCCATTTAGATTCCGGTTTTATGTAAATCATGTTAAGTTAAAAAAATAGTAGCTTAACGGGATATAAATTATTTTATTGAATTCCATTCCAGTAGTTTTTGCAAAGTCCGCATACAAGTATACAGACGAACAATAATTCAAAAAACCATTGAAATGTATTCTAGGGTATTAGAAAAGACCCCCAGAATAATTTTTCTCGGGTATCTTTAATGTATATATGTCTTCTCTATACTGTTTTATTGTACGCATAGATGACGGTCATCGCGAATTTAGCCCAAACGTTAAACGGAAAATCTTTTTATAACATAAGCTAATAATATTTGACATTTTAGAGGATATTTACGGCAGATACGTCAATTTTTTTTGAATAAAAACATGAAAAACAAAGTGTCATACTGTACATTACGATTGTTTGACTAATTACATTGTACAACAAGTACCTATTTGTTATTGAAATATAACATATAGCGAGGAAATGTTTATGTATTGAGATCACTTAAACGGAGGTCCCTGCCCCGAGCGGCATTTTCCGCTTTATGCCGCTACTTTCATACATTTGAAGACAATTTTTTTTTTAACGCCCAACATCCAGCGCACAACGTTCTGTGAATTTTTATTTCATTTTGTATCATCCTCGGTCGTTTTTTCGTGCAATCTGAGTTGTTTTCTACAACGTAAAGTAATAGCAAGTAAAATAAAGAGGTTAAATGAGTTAACACCAAAATACAGAGACAGGGCATTAAGTTTCGCTTTCTCTGGCGCTAAGCGAAGGCGTTGTTAAGATTTCGCAACAAGTGGGTGAAAAACGAATAGAACATTGGATCAAAGAAGCTAACAAAAAGGACACAATTAAAAATTATAGGCTGAATCAACAACACTAAACCGGGCTCGGTTAAAATATTTTCCGAAGACATTGAAGTGTAGTATTACACAAAATTTTAACAAATATCAGAATAAGCCGTCACAGAGGTGGGCATGATCTGACACCTATTTAGGGGTTCCTACTCCTAAATATTTGTTTAACGAGTATATATCTGTATTATACAATACAAGGATGCTATGAGGTTCATAGTATTCATGCTTTCACGTGAACGTACGAAAGTTCATGTGGTTCTCTCAATCACTTCAGAAAGTCATCGAAGTGGTTACATAATTATGATTAGAGGAATGTGCAAATATAAATGCTGACACAGCCGACATCCCACTGGGTATTCTGTATGACATTACCGCAGCTGTCGTGTTACCGGATACCGTCTAGATAGACGACACCTCGTACCGCCTTAGCACACGCGATAGTTTAGGCCCGTGTTCGGCGAAACTTTTTTGCTACTTTACTTAGGTAAATTCTGTTCAACCCCAAGTAGTGCTAATGAAAAATTACTTCTTCAGATCTATCCATCTTTCCATGAGATAATCTATATAAATATAAATAAAATTTAATGTTCGTTTGTTCAAAATCACAAATCTCCCAAAGTTCTTCTCTCCTGAACTTCTTGATTTTTTTCATATGCACAGATGTTTTATGGCCCTATACTAGGCGTTTGCCTCTGACTCCATTCGCGTATTGGTACTATCGAAACGAACTACACTGATTATAAAAATTCTGTCATTCATAGGAAGCTGGACTGTCCCCGAGTAATATGGCCTATATTTTATTTTAACACTAGCGTTTGCTCCGCCTTCCTCCAAATGACCGGTAAGGTTTGCTAAATGGAAAATAAGGCGGAGAGCAGAATCGAGAGCCCAAACCGAGACCAAAATGTAACCAGGGTCAAATTGGACTATGGAACCGGAACTGGAATCAATAGCGTAACTAAAATCGTAATCAGAATCAGTGCCATAACCAGAATTGGAAACCCATACGAAATTGGAATTAACAGCAATATGCGAATGAATTTGCAGGCGGAAAACTAATCTGTATATGTGTTTATATATGTATATATCAACATATATATATAGTTGATAAACTCCAACACCGTATGATCGACCATCACTAAGCTTTACGCATCAATGTATTTTTTTTATAAAGAGAGGGTTTTTATGGAATTGAACTGTTCCGACTCTCAGAAATGGACGTCAAAGCCTGCACCAAGCAAAGGAAATGAAGAACGAAAGAGAAACAAAAGGAACATACCCCCCACCACTATATTTATTGACACACTATAATATCTATTACCTATCCCGAATCCAGTTTCTGGCTAAAGGTTGCAAGAATACCGGCTGGCTCTACACGCCCGTCACTCCTAATCCAAGCTAGAACCACTCTGATATTTACGCTCCCTTCGGTGTATCGGGACTTGTCCCTTTCAGTCATTGCGACTGGCTGAAGGTTGAGCGATGATGATGATGATGATGATGATGATGAGAAAGGGTTTTTATGGAGTCTATTTTAGCATTTATCCCCGACTTCGTCCGCATATTTATATTATTAAATCGAAAAGAATCGAAGGCGGCCTTAATGATGAAAACGACCGTGGTCGAAATCAAAAACTGTACCCGGGCCAGAATTTAACGTATTCAGCATATCTATGCAAATAAAATGAGTC
>BGZK01003411.1:0-25830 GCA_005406025.1 Eumeta japonica
AAAATAAAAAATCCTCAATTTTTTTTCCGCATTCATTGAGCAGTAATTGATTACCCTTTGTGTCTGAGTGGTTTCAAGACTAATTATCCATTTATATAGTTTCGGTTTCTATGGTTATTATAGTAACAATGCTTAATATATAAAAAAAATCAATAAACTATATTAATAAATCACTCATTAATTATCTCCTACCATTTTACGATCATTAATTCATATTATTGTCGTCTATTACCCTATTGTCGTCTACACCTGTCATCATTTTTTAAGGCAGGACTAATCGAGCGCCAACATTCAACTTCCATGGTGTATTGAGTTGATCTAGGTTTCCAAGATTTTCAATTTGGATTGGAACATCTTGCAAAGTCTCAACTTAGCACTCATCATCTAAATTATGAGTTAAAACATTAGTAATTTTGCCCATTGGTTATGCTAGCCCATCAGTCGTCCTAGGTTCCATTAAGCAAACCCTTTTAGCTTTCACGTATTCACTGAAAATGTACGAAAATGACGAGTTTCCTTTTCCTTGCATCTGTCTTTGTGTGACCCAGCTACAGTGAATATATTTTTTTAGTAAAAACATAGAATGAAATTTGTTTTTATCATATTATTGTTATAAAGAATTCGATTATTATTATAAAGATTCGTATATTTATTATAGTTGTACTTTTTTATACGAAATAGAGATAAATATTGAGATTGAAATTTAAAATGCTTTTTAGTGTTCTGAAGCAAAATGAAAAAACAGATAAATTATAGTTTCGATATGTCCGTCCATATGTCACAGACATTTTATTCAAAAACCACAAGATGTATATTGATGAAATTCATAGTGTACCTGTCTTGTACAAGCCGCTACTTAGTTTGGTAGCTAAAAAACTATAATAAATATTTCTAGGGGGGACACTCTATACATGTAATAGGAATTGAAAAAAAAATTTTCAGCAAACATCAACGTGTCACAAATTTCTAGTTCTTATAAAAACTCTAAATCTTTTAAGCAATTTTTCTTATTACGTGAATAATTTCGGAAATAATCACTTCGAAATTAGCTCCTACGACTTCCCCCCTCCCTCTTTATTTTCGAAGCCGTAAGTCTTTAAAAATATGATAAAAAATTACAAAGCTAACACTTAATAAATACTCTCAACAAAGATCATTTTGAAGTGATTGGAAATACGATTTTTGGAGTTATTGTTGAAAAACTGCTCTTTTTAACGAAAGCACGTAAGTGCTTGGAAGATACGCTCTTTTGCTCGTGCACTTTATTTTATACTAGTTTAATAGTAATAATCGACATACCTACTTATTTTTCTAGTTCTAGGCAACTAACGTGCTTATGACTATTCTGTATGGGAAAGAAACACGGTAAAAGTGTAACGACTTACTTTTTACAACTTTAGTGCATGTCTTTATAATACTTGTTCTCTGGAGCTATTGTTTTCAAAGGTCTATATCAGGTTAGCAAAATCAGTAGAATTAAATCTGCCATTTTGTAGCTAATTTGTTGCTAATTAGTGTGCCAATATGACGATTTTTTTGCTCGATTCCGAGAATCGCATATACTGCTCCCTTGATATCAAAGCAGCAGCGTAACTCACCAAATTGCATGCTTCGCCGTTAACCATCATATATTTTGTTTCTAATTTGTTGTTGTAAATATAAAGAACGAAAAAAAAAAATTTTTTTCCATTTCTTCTTATAATGCTATATTGAAACCGATTTTTATCCCAATCACAAGATGCTGAATTAGTTGCTGACTGGCAGAGTACTCAGGCATGCCTAAATAACCAGCAACAAAATAATCGGTAGTCATTGCCGATAATTTTATTTTTATATAAATTATTGCTCCATGCTATCTTGAAACCGGATTCTAACCTAATCGCGAAGATGCTAAATTTGATGCCGATCGGTAGTACCAGGCATGCCTGAATAACCAGCAACAAAATAATCGGTAGTGATTGGCGATAATTTTAATTTTTTATAAATTATTGCTCCATGCTATCTTGAAACCGGATTCTAACCTAATCATGAAGATGCTAAATTTGTTGCCGATCGGCAGAGTACTCTGGCATGCCTGAATAACCAGCAACAAAATAATCGGTAGTCATTGGCCAATAATTTTAATTTTTTTATAAATCATTGCTCCATGCTATCTTGAAACCGGATTCTAACCTAATCATGAAGATGCTAAATTTGTTGCCGATCGGCAGAGTACTCAGGCATGCCTGAATAACCAGAAACAAAATAATCGGTAGTCATTGGTCGATAATTTCAATTTTTTTATAAATTATTGCTCCATGCTATCTTGAAACCGGATTCTAACCTAATCATGAAGATGCTAAATTTGTTGCCGATCGGCAGAGTACTCAGGCATGCCTGAATAACCAGCAACAAATTAGAAACAAAATATACTGTGATGGTTAACGGTGAAGCATGCAATTTGATGAGTTACGCTGCTGCTTTGATATCAAGGGAGCAGTATATGCGATTTTTCGGAATGGACTCGAGCAAAAAAATCGTCATATTGGCAACTAATTAGCAACAAATTAGCTACAAAGTGGCGAATTTTTTTTTTTCAATTCTGCTGATTTTGCCTTGCTAACCTGATAGACCTGTCTTCAAAACCCTATTGAGCATGGTCCGACGTCCTCTTTTCTACCTATAGTGCATTTCTTTGCAGTATTGTCTTCCAAACCCTATTGACCATGGTCCGATATGCTCTTGTCTATCTATAGTTCATTTCTTTGTAGCTTTGTTTTCAGAACCCTATATTGAGCATGATCAGACAGGCTCTCAGCCAGTTATTTTATGAAATTGTTTTGTCATATGTTCTATGTGGCTAAAGAGGTTCAGAAAATAGCATCTGTTCATAAGTATATGAAATATAACATAAGTATATGTAATATAAATAATGTATATGAAATATAACGTGGCTTGTTATCACGGTACCGCCCGCAATTCCCAAGGGATCTTAATGTAACTTTGTAAACTTATTTTATAGGCGATTACTTTGAACAAGTTACAGTTGAGGTAATTCGGCGTAATAGTTTAAAAAAGGTGGCCATTTGCATTTTCGATACATACGATATTTCAATGGCCTTTTCACGAAATAACTTTTGAACGATGAGATTTAACTCATTTCTGAAAAAAACCACGTAATAGCTGATCAAATAAGTTTTCAATAACATTTTTTAACTTTTATTTTATATCTACTGTCACCACATTAATCATATTTTAAAATTTACTGAACTGATTATGTAATATAGAGAGAATGCCATTACGATAGCATCCACAATTCTCAAGGGATCTTAATGAAACCTGACACACTTATTTTATTGGTGATTACCTTAAACAAGTTTAAAGATTAACTATTGCGGCCAATTAGTTTACAAATGGTGGCCATTTGAAATTTTAAAAATTTAATGAGAAACCTATGTCCATTTCGGTTGTCAAATGGCATTTTTTTAATTATAGTGTCATGCTTTATAAACCAACTTTTTGACAATTGACCTTTACGTTTCTTATGAAATTCCTGTAGATGACTATAGTCTATAGCATAACGGATTACAACATAAAATATATAAATATTTAACAGCGAATAATCACCTGGGTTATAGAATACTCATTCAATCCATACAACTTTCTACTATATAATAGTTATTATCCATATACTCAACGCATAAATCTTGTTTTAGATTTTTTTTTATGAAAATGGTATTAGGTTTATTGGTTGGTGATATGATTTGAGTATATTCCTTATTAGACAAAAACGAAACGTCGAATATTTGTAAAAAGTTCCAGAACCCGATAGGAAACAGATCGTAAGTGGCTGGCTTTCACATATGAGATTCTAATTAGTAGCTTTGATCTTCCCCGCTATATATAGAAACAAACAGCACAATTATTATCCGAAGACGCTAACTCTCTCAGTCGGATCGGGTTCAATCACGACGCTACGCAAATGTTACCGTTACTGAGACTAATTTCACATTTATCAGTAACTATGAGCGTCTAATTATGAAAGTGGAGCTGCAAAGAGCAAATCATTTTGGATGTTGTCATCGAGTTGTCTAATTAGTCCCTTTCATGAATCTATTTGTCTTCTAAATATTATTTCACGCGGTTCAGTCACGTCAAAAGAGCTTAATAAAGGCTCAAATGATTGTTTTCTTGTCTTAATACCAGAATATATGTTTGTATAAAGTATATTCCACAGTCATACAATCCTAGCTTCACTTAAAACTACTGAGTACTGTGTTTCGTGATGTTAAATGTCATTTAGGTTTGGCTTAACTAACTTAGGTATTTTGTTAAATATCATTCTAATTTAGCAATTTTTACTTTACTTTTTATTGTACTTATATCCTCTAACCCATTAATACGTTAAAGTAACTTTTAATAGGTTCAGCTAAATAAAACTGTTTATTTCCCCGGACCTATTAAAGGTTACGACCAGATGTTTAGCCTCAGCTCGTTTAGTCTTTACGTCGACAGTACATTAAATTAAAATCATTTTGTAAGTTATATTTGGTTTAGTAAAACTATAATATAAATTCCATAGCATTCTAAAAATATTGACACAATTAGCACTTATATAATAATAACAATAGCCTTTATTTAACAATCTTACGATCTTAACCTATTGTAAACTAATTTAATTTCAATTATTCACTTTAAATGGCATTAACAGAAACAGGTTTGTAATCTTCACAAATCTTCTGTATAATCAAATGTAATCTTCACTTTTCTTTCCAGCATAGGTCTCCCCAATATTTTTTTAGAAGTGAGAGCGTTCGTGTGCTGTTCTTCTTCAAGTAGATTCTGGTGTTTGTATTATATTGTCTTCCCATCTGGGGCGTTGTTTTCTTCTTATTGTTTTGTATTGTCTTGGACACCATTCTGTAACGTCTCTGACCTATTCGTCTGTTTTAGTCCTTATTACATAACTTGACCATCTCTATTTTATTTCACAGTTTTTTCATATACAATTTTTATTATATTTTCTATTTTTATTTTGTCTTTTAGTTTGATGTCGACTATGCTTCGTTCCGTGCTATGTTGACAAATCTCTAGTTTGCTTACATTATTCTTTGTTAAGCTCATGTTTGACATTCCTGACATTGTCGTGACAGGTAAATACATAAATCAAATATTTTTTCTTAGTGTTAAGTGGTAATGATGATTTTTCAGGATTTTTTTTTAAAACACCAGTACATTGTCTAAGTCAAACTTATTTTGCTATATATTTCTTTTGATGTGAGGTAATTCTGACGATATGATCTGTTCTATATACATATATTCGTTTACATATTCCATAGTTATACCGACGATTATTGTAATATTTTGTGTTTTGTCTTTAGTTTGGTTTATCTCGTATTAATTGACAATCCAACTTTATCACTTTCGTACACAAGTCGAATTTTTTCCATTGCTATTAATGTAACCATTAGTATAAGTGAAGAATTTTTAACTTTTAGTTTTATGTAGACTTAAAGAACTTTGACCCTAATGGATGGACAGTTTCTACAAACCTATCATTTATATCGTTCACAGATTCGTATTCAACTAGGCATTCAAAACGATTTTGTATTTCGAGTTCAAACTGGGGTTTAGATGTTGGGAGTTATTGGAGAAATTATAGACTTCATCAGACAACCTTCTTAGCTATACATTTAAGTCTGCCACTAAAAATAAAAAGTGATCTGTTTCGGTTTTACCTTATCGAACATTGAGTCATTATTGATTATTCGTTATTAAGTACTTATAATGAAATCTAAAGAATTCTTCATTGAACAATAGACGCTATTCGAATACGTTTCTTTTAAACCGCTTTTAGAAATGTGTTTATCATAAAGAAACACTCTTTTCAAGAAGTCGGCCAGTCATTGTCTTTTAGGTTTAACAGCCCAATTTCACATTGCTTTATTCTCCGCTCATCGCCACATCGTTTGTTTGATTTCGTGTCTTGTAAGTTTTATGTAGTAAGTTACCTTCACTTCGTCATCGATGTATGTCAAAGTTAACATGAGCAACTTTATGACCTTCAATGAATACTGTTTGGTAATTTTAAATTTAAATCCAAATACCCTACTCGACATTTTTTGGATGTTTGCTTTATCTGTGAGGGATTTGTGGATGATACCCGACACCACTTTGAAATGAACTATTACCTTGTCATGGTAGAATGAACTGCAAACGAACTCTTCTTATATTTTTTCCTTCTATTTGAACTTCCGAAAAGTCTATAATATGCAAGCGCAAACCGTGTATCTTCCTGTTGAAGTTCAAATTCATTTTTTTATTTCTGTTGGTTATAAGCACTTGAACCACGGCATAATATTTTAAGAAATCCAGAAATTAATCTTACGACTTTTTAAGAAAAAATGCACTCGTTCTTAATGCATTTATCCCTGAAAATAACAAGCAATAAACTTGAGAATAGCTCTTTTCAAACCAAAATTACTTAGATTTACAATTATATACATATATATATATATATATATATATATATATATATATATATATATATATATATATATATATATATATATATGTAAAGAGAATGATCTCTTTAATTTGAATATACGCGCACTGCATGGTTCGTGAGTGAGCTGTCATTGGTACAAAATGTCAAAGACAAATATGCTGAGATCATTGAATTATATTTAATCTTATTTGTTAATTAATTTCGTGCTTAGTTAAGCTATATGCATCGAGAGTGTGATAACAATAAACTTTTATTGTCGTTTCTTTACTTACAGGTAAGATTGTGTTAGTCTTGTAAGGATTATATCAGTGTAACCTACTGATAAATAAAATTGCATTCTTTACCAGAGAAACAAATAGAAGTTTTATTTTGCTTCTGCAAATGAATTGCAAACTATTGTCCCATATATATATGTGTGTGTTTGTGTGTGTGTGTGTGTGTGTGTGTGTGTGTGTGGGTGTGTGTGTGTGAAAGAAAGAAACCACTGGGCAGTCGAGCTGGTTACGTAAGCCACACTGAATTTTTGCTATTGGCCACTTAGGAACTGTAAAATAATAAAACTGTTACGGACAACTGCGCTCTTAGCAATAATTGTAGGGCAAATATACTATTTTGTTTTATAAAACGAACAAGGATAAGAATTCTTTTGTGTTTTATTGCATTGTGTTTATTAAATAACTTGAATAGTTGTATTTTTATAACCCGGTAGGGATTAGTTGAAAGGAATTATATGTGCTGTCTATTTACCTTTGTTCATATTTATTGTGTTTTAGAATATTTGTTGTTTTGTTTATTTTTATTGAATTTTTGTTAAATATTACGTTTTGTCGTATGTATTCATAAATACGAAATCATTGTGATGCGCATATGAGTTGCATACAAAATTGTGGCTTGGCGCGGGGACTAATCAGAGGCCGAGAACTGCGGCGGTCGTTACGGTACGACCACGAATCGGTCTACCGAGCGTATGTGGCGCTTATGCGTGATAAATGCATAGCCAAGCCCCTCGATTAAAATATATGCAACTCATGTGCAGGCGGATGCGCCAACTATAAATTGCAGCGGAATTAGTGCATCCGTCGCAGTTGCCCATCATTTTGCCCACACAGCAAGAATCCGTACTGCGAGGCAACTGTGAAGGAATATCTGAAGTGTAGCCTCACGAAGCAATACTAAAATCGCCGTTACAAAAACATATTTAATTTTTAAATAAACTCTTAGCTAACCTCATTATGTATATGCTTGCCTACAATATGCATTAACATGCAGCAGCAACTCACCGCTGACCCTCGAATCCGCCTCTCCACTACGAATCTCTATCCAAATTATTGAATATTGATTCCAGAGGATTGACAGATATAGAACACCTAAGCAAGTGTTATTTATTTTATAATTATCTTATTCGCTAACAGCTTACGTGGAATTAACAAACTACGTAGTGGAGAGGCAGGGCAGATTCGAGGGTCAGCGGTAGGTTGCATGCTGCATGTTAATGCATGTTGCAAAGGCTCTATAGATTTCGCGAATTAACACCTCACACAATACAATACTCATTATGTATATTATATTTATCTGATAATTTGTTTTAGAATTTGATGGCAAAATAATTAAGCTATTGCATAGCTTTTATCGCGGGCTTTGAGCGCAGCGACCGAATCAAGAAATTCCATAACGAAAATAAAACCTAACACCCCCCACTCCGCCTACCATGTAGCTCGGCCGAGCGTCGATTAATGTGTATGTATATGGTACGACTGTACGAAGCTCGCACGGATCGAGACAAGGTGCTCCGAAATCGGACGAATACATAAGCAGCTGTTTGTGAGAAAGTATATAGGCGTATAGGTATCTATCATATCTTTATAATGCCACACTCATCGCATGTGCCCTGTAAGTACGTGTAGGTATATTTGTATACATAGGTGTACCTATGTGCAACAGTGAATAGCATGATAAATAGCTATACGCGTAAAAGGTATAAATTGTTTCAAATATGAATAAACAAAGTGCATTTATTAATGAAGAAAGTGATGAAGAACTTGAATTAACATGAAAAAAATACTGCATAAATAAATAAATAATTATAATTGCATAAATTGATAAAAAATGCTATGCATTTATCATATTTACCGCGGCAGTCTCCGAGTGCCACACTTTTTTATTGTACAACGTTAATTTGAAATTAATGCGTAAAATTTAGAAAATAAAATGTGAGAAAATTTTTGTGCAATGATTTTCTATGATTTTGTTGTCATCTAAACCAACAAGAAAGTTTATAACACACTTCAATTGGTATTTCACCTTTAACTGGTTTAACTAGTTCAAACGTGGTCCCACTGAGTTGACTGACGATCTGCGTGAAGCACATCCTTCTATGATGTAACCGAATACAACATTAGTGATTTGCGGTTCATGATAAAGACTAAAGATTGATCTACCAGCAGACTCGGACAAGCTCAGATGTTGATATGCGTCATGTGCAAATAATCCCTTTATGAATATTTAGCGGTCCGGAAGCTTTGTACTCGTTGGACACCTCATAATTTAAAAGACGCTCAAAACTTCATTGTATTAACTGATATCGCGAAATGATGCTAAGATTTGCTGGTGGTATTTGGTGGTGGCATAGAGAAAGCTAGATTTACTGTTGCGATCCTAAACCAAAAGACTATCTACTCAGTGGGTGTTCCGTTTGAGAAGATGCCTACTAAACTAAAATAAGTTCGAAGCTGCGAAAACGATGGGGCCTCTTTCTTGAGAATAACAGGTAATTATGAACAATTGTTTTAAAGAGAAACCACTTACTCTCAGACCGATATATTGACAATTTTTGCAACTTCTTTTGGAAAAAGTTCTAAGTTTTGAAAGAGACATTGAAACCGCATCCCACTGGATTCTCCCTCACAACATACCGCTAGACAAACAACTAACATTTGGGACATTAGGTAGAAACACTGGTCCACCCAGCCCCGACCTCGCGCCATGTGACTTTTATTTATTAATTTCCTAAAATAAAAGATAACTTCGAGGAAAGTGGTTTACGGACACCGAGGAAGCGGTGGATGCAAATAAAAGGGCCGTCGAAATGACCTCTAAGTTCAAGGGGCAAAGTGTTTTCTCGATGGTTCTATTTAATACAACGACTTACTAATCTCAACGGATACTATTGAAAACAATAATAAAATAACTTGATATATTGCTCAGTTTTATCTTGCAAGGACTTTCAGTTTGACCCATTTATATTCATTTATCCTCTGAATATTCAGAAATTGTATAATATTCTTATTTCCAACGCGTTTATTTAATAGATACTTTAAATTTATATAAGAATATATTTTACATATCCTCAAGAATCTCAATGAGCATACGAATTAAGAGCCCTTACAATAATTGAGACCTAATGCAGTCAACTAACATGTAGTTTTGTTTTTATTTCTAGTACAGTTTTCTTTATTTAATATTAAAATTATGTTTATCACTATTTTATTAATAAATTATATATTTTCCTTATATTAAATTTTGGTTTATATACTGCGATGCCATAGTTAAATTTTTAATTTCTAAACCTACTTCTAAGGAAGATACGAGGTTCTAACTTGCAAATCCCGCAATGGCCCACTTTTGATACTTGAAATTTTGTGAACATCCGCAGGATAAAAGCAGAATGCCATATGGCATCAAGCTATGATGTTCCTAATCTTCTCATCAGATCTCAAAAGACGTACGCTATAGGTTGTCAGGTGCAGTCTTTAGGATGATTATATGTTCTGCGAGCCGAGGATTTTAGTCACTGATACAAAATTAACTTATTTTATTATATTATTAGCTGTTAATTTCAGATATACAATAATTAACAACACGTAGTTAACGATTATTTTAAAATGTCGTACATATTAATGTGGTATTACACAAATATAACCTTATGTTCATTATGCGATAATACTTTATGTATCTGAGTTTGAAATTTAAATTGTAACAATGGACTGCATACAAAAAGGTTGAATGAAGAAGGGAGTATAAGATAGGCAAAAAATATAGGAGCGAATCCCGTGAGTAAATTGGGTAATAGAGAATTGTAATATTTTAAGATCACGTAAAACAAATCAAAGATCTCACTACATGTTAATATTATTATTAAGTTTTACTGATGAAAGATTACCTTTTATTAGAGTATTTTCGCGAATATTTCCAAGACGATTCTACCCATTGGTAGATCCAATAACTGCCACTGGTTTATTATTTCAAGAGTCCTATTTGGACAAAAAGCTAGAATTGAGAAATATAGAACTTTTTCATATCAGAATTTTTTGAACACAAAATAAGTTTTAACTGATTGAGCGCAAAACAAACATTTTTGTTTCAGATTGTGAGACTTTAAACTCAGATTTGACACACTGGCTCAGTGCGGCTTGTGGCCCCTAGTATTGCTATCAGGAATGAGGCGACAACAACGGCGATTCAATTTGGTTTCGTTGTCATCCAGAACCCGAGATAGAGATATAGAGATCGAGGAAGCAAACGCAGATATTAGTTTTACATTGGCATTCCCAATCATAATCCGAAAATCGAAATGACACTATGCATTCGAGCGGTATTTAGACCCTGCGGTAAGATTAAACTTGCAGGTTATTCTTTGATTAGATTTATCATTAAAAAATTATAACAGCGTGAGTTAAGTCTATTTCTGACAACGACATGGTCCCGCGGCGTACACCTCGTCGCCTTTGTCTCCCGAGACGCGTCTATCTCCAGGAATTATAGCCGTCCGTTTCCACTGGAGCGCGCCGCCCGCCGCACCCGCGGAGCCTGCCGTCGTGGGGCTGCGCACTTAATACACTGTAGCGTTCGAATGTCACTCTCATTACACGCTCATTTGTTTCAACGTATTACTTAGTTTTATACTTAATGTTAACCAACTCGTCCGGTAAACGTTGTTTGTGATTTCTACCGCTTCGACATAAAATAAATAACTTCATCTTTGTATCTCCAGATCTTTGTCTTTACTAAAGTACCGATTTCACTTTCGATACCGATCCCGGTCACACATTCAATTTTAACTCCTATTCTTATAAAATATTGGTCACAATCTCGTTTTCAAATCAGATTTTGTGTCTCCTGATTCTGCTCCCGCCCTTACAATTCCAATTCAGCCACCGGTTTCCGACTTAGACAAAGTCATAATTAAATTTTATTATCAAATTTAAATTTTAATGCTATTCGGAGATAGTGTAGTGTCCTGTGAGGAAAGAATTTTCAATCAGATAAACGAGGTAACGAACGTGAAACAGTTCATGCAGGTATAGCACTGTATTGTTTTAGCGTCGATCGTGAACGCATTGAAAATGAGAAACATGAATTTAACTGGACGCCCATGAGTGGTACCACGTGCGGTAATTAATGAATTGCGCATTTTTCAAACGGTCCTTATCCTTCTGTCACCGACTGAAGTATTTTTTCCAACCCCAGTATTTATTTGTTTTATTATTGTGTTTGCAAATTCGTTACAGCACGTGAATTCGGACAGATAAAGCATTAATTCTAAAAATCCTCCGCTGGAATTTTAAGTTGAAAAGGTTCAAAATAATATACCTACATGCCTAGTCAGTTATTGTACTCTACCCGTGCGCGGCTGTTGCTATATCGTTGCCACAACCAGGAACAGCGAACAGCTGGTGACCTGGGTCCTTTTGTTTTGGAGTAATCATGAGCGTTTGCTCCATAGTCATCAACGCTTGGCTTTCGGTAACCGCAATAGGCAGATAGTAAGGTGTAGACCTTCTACTCAGGTGAACTCGTCGCCCTGAGATCGCATTAACGACACTTTTCTAGAAGTCGGTGACGAATAGGGTTCTTACTGTCTCCACAAGGCAAAACTTACATAGGCAATATAAAATTTATTTAATGTACTAATAAACGGAAAACATTTGAGAAAAATTTATTCTTAAGCCTTGGAAATAAATTTTATTATATAAAATAAAAACTGTTAACCGTATTACTTTATTTTTCCGTATGTTCCTCTGTCAGTTTTATATTTGTTGTTACGAAAGTAGAACGACTACTGCTGCTACTTGAATTTATAATATTCTCAATGGAATTGCTAACATTTGACTCAGAGAAAGTAGAATCGGTACATTTTTATGACACAGCGGACCTGCAGGCGTAAACAACGTCCAGTATGACTTGAACATGTGAAAACTATGTTCATTTTAAATGAAGATAAAATAAAGAGTAGCACGTTTTCCCTCTTTATGTACATTGTCCCCTACTTGACAAATCTACATCGGTGTAACGCGTGTACTTGCAAAACAGACGAGCTGAAAGCTTTAACTTACTGTGGTCTTGCAATTTCATAAATAGGCATTGGCTTTTATAATTCAATATGACTTCTTTACATGAAGTCAGCGAACCGCCGACCGGCCAAGTGCAATAAGACTACAATCATGTAAAAAGGGTATAGAAAAGCAAACGGAAAGAAAGGAATACTTCTAATTTGTTAGTAATGTAATCACTTTTTACGATACTTTATCAAAGTCATTTAGTTTTAAATTTTATTTTATCTGATAAACAATGAACCCTGCAGGCCACCCTAAGACTTCCTACTATATTTAATATTATTTATCGATATATTTGAGCTTGAGTTACAAGTGTTATCTACGCTTTCGAAGTCAAAATTTGAAAAGGTTTGATCCTGCAGAACATGCCTGAAACTTTTACTGCTTTCGAGTTCAAAGCGTTCAAAATAGAATAGCAGCAAATTATTTATCTCGCGTCATGCCAAAAGATTGACTTTATTGCTTTCCAAGCTCTCCGAGCTCAATATATTATTCTAATAATTCCGCATTTTCGACTTCAAAATGTGTATATATTAGAAGAAGCGCTTTTTAATTTTTTCGTCCTGTAGCTGTCGGACGCGTTGTTCTATTTTGCTCTGTTTTACGACATCCGACTCTGTTTTCAATCAGAAAGTGGTAACGAATACAAAACATTAATTTATCAAAATTACCCCCATTTCCAATTTTTGAACTGGAAACAGGAAAAGTTTTAAATGTTAACTAAAATCAACAGTAAATATAATTAAATATTCAAACATCCTACTCCGAACGTAGCTCAATAAAAATTTGAAGCTATTTTCGGCTGTATTTTGTTAAATATAATAAAGCAATTAAAGTTAAACCTTTATTATAGCATTATTCGAACAAATCGTTAGCCCTGGAGGATTTAATTAACTCGACCATAACTTTCACAATAAAAGTCAGCGATTTCAAAAACAATTTTTCCAAGCAACGATAGGAAGCTCGTCCATTTCTCTTGTTCAAGAACGAGTGTAAAGCAATATATCAGGGAGGAGCGGCCGCGACCTCTCACGCCTCCCCGCGCCACACGCCCCCGCGCTGTTCCGGGTCTCCTCACGCCGTCCCCGCGGACCGCAATCTATTCCGGACGACGATGCTGCGTGCTGGCGCAAAGGCCGGTGTTCGGTGTGATTTGGACGTACACAACTTTATACAATTAAAATAAAAATATTACTACAAGTACGCATTTGAAACATATAATGAAATTAATAAAATATTAATAATACCCACCCCAAAACTTCCTATACACACGTGCATGGGGCGCACTATGAGTTTCTGAACTGGCGACTTATTGTATATAAATAATATTTAAAAAGTAATTACAACATATGAAAAAGGAACTCTTTGGCTGTAGAACATAGTTTGTTTTCTGTGACTTTCTATTGTTTTAAATTGTGGCATCATTTTAAAATTGCTCGTCTTCATCGCTATGGATTTAAGACCTGAAAATTTTCGTAGTATGATTTTTACGGTTTTAAGTGTAATCTGAAAACTCAGTAGACCTCGCTCGGCACTTAATTGTTTTTACGATGAAGCACCACGCCTGACTTATGCTTCTATATCAGAAGCCAAGGAAGTAAATCAATTTTCCAGGAGAAGCAGAAACTATTTTATTATAAAATTATTCTAAATTAACTTCATTGTTATAATATCAGAAAAGCTAAAGTATCACTTCGATGTTTTTGTTTCATAAAATAAATTTTCTTGTTATTTAATATCTTAAAACCTTCACAATTCTTTGACTTATGGGGTTTCTGGAAATAGATGACAAGAAAGATAGGAATGTTTTTATTTAGTTTCTCTATTAATAAATTCCAATTTGAAACCAAAATACACTCTAAATTCAACAACGGGCTCAATGCTCAATGTTTTGTGAACTGTAGCTGGCCATTTATATATTTTACCATATAATTCTTTGACTTTTCGTTCTTGAGGTAGGTATCAAGTTTGTTTTTAGATTTTTCATCTTTTCGACGTTTATGGGTTTTTCTCGGCATAGACAAGCTTTGCGAGCAGTGTTAAAACGGCCCTAGATGCATTTCTCATTATAAAGCAATGTAACACAAAGCCGTCAATACATTCACTTGCAGTCACTGCCCCATCTTTATCCTTCAATTAGCGGTAAAATGTATACTGACTAATTTGGAATTAAATTTTTCTTAGCATTCAACGAGCATCCCGCAAGTGGGATCCTACAAGAAACCGATCCGGTCGAATTATGCCATTCGGTTTTGTCACTAGAAACTGAACCGTCGTCCAGAAGAAGCGGGATTCCGTTTAATCACACATATATTTCAATAGCAATGTTCACACGGCTTCCTACATGGTTTTTGCTGGATACTGTTTTTGCGGGATAGTGAGTGGTAGCAGCCCCGCCCGCGCCGCCTTGCCACGCCACGCCACCCAGCGCGTTTGTAACGCTCGCGCATTGCTCTTTACGCACGCCGAGAAGATTGTGTTTTGTCGGACAAACAAAAATTGATCTTGAACTTCTTATTACACTAATTGAAGTAGGTCTATAATATGGGATAAAATGCTGGAAAATTATAAAGATACCAACTTGCGAACTGCAGCATGGCGCGAAGTTTGCGTTATTTTGAGAGAAGACTTTCAAGAAATGGAGAAAAAGAAAAGACAAGGCTATGGTAACTTTTATTTGTTTCATTTATCCTTGTATTGCTTCTTCTTGCCACGGTATAGCTCCCACTACAGAAAAACAAAATAAATTGTTAACTCTGTTCGTATTGTGTTAGCACATCGTCCACCTCGTGTATTTGACTCATTACGTACGTTTGCCAAAGATATCGTTGAATCATTGATGTCAGTGTTCTTATATGAACTTTCATTGTATGATATAGTTATTAGGCAGAGCGCAAGTTTTAACTATTGAGATAGTTGTACTGGTCCTTAAGTCCAATGGACGATGAAATATTCGCCATTTATTCGCCAATATTCCAAATGCGCACCCACATAACGTCTGGCTCTTGTTAATCGATAGTTAAATATCTTTTTATTTTTATCTAAATGAGTTCTATAGGGTCTCAATAGATTACAATTCAAACCAAATCCTTCATCACCCACTATCACAAATGGAACACGTGATTCCAAACCTGTAGAGAGGACGAGCTTTTGGTAAATATAAACTGCCATCATTTAATCTTTTCCAGAAAGTACATTCTTTGAATATAGGAGTCACATTCTTTGCCATAAGAGCCTACGCTGATGTAGGTGAATCTATAATTCGAATCCACTACCGCTAGCAACACAATAGAAAAATTCTTGTAATTCATGTACATAGAACCAGTGTGACTTGGTTTTTCATTCTTATGTGCTTCCCATCAACTGCACCAATGCAGTGAGAAAATTAGCTTTAGTATGAAATGCGTCAGCAATTTGTTCCCACTCATATTTTGTGTCGGCAATTTCATAAACTCTGATGCGAATTATTCCATATGACATTTGTTACTTTAATATGAATTGAGTGGATTGTCGAGACCCCACTCTGTATGTGTAATGTAAACCATAAATGAACACCCAGATGCCAAGTATATGCAAATTGAAAACATTTTTATAGTACTACTGTAGTAATACGTTTTACAAAATTTTCAGTATTCTGTAATTTTTTCGAATCGAACTAACTTCGAATAATTGCTACTACTGGTCGAGCGAGAGAACTTCATTCATTTTAAATACCAAAATGGCGTTATACAATTTTAGCCAATACCGTTACTTATTCGAATTTATTTATATTTTATTATTATATATTAAAATGTTAATAATTATGAAATATTTTAATATATAATAATGAAATATAAATAATTGTCAAAATTAAGAAAATGGCAGTACTGGAGCCCGTTGATGGTTCTTTCTCCGCCCTCACATGGTTATTTATCGTTTATGTTTTATTTTTCAGCTAAAATAGTTAAAAATGGAATTAGATAAGAGACAGCTGGAAGAGAGTTTAGTAAAGAAAATAAATAAATCTGGATCTGCTGCAGTTAATACCAAAAATACTGTTATCACGAGCAGTTGTTGTTTTAAAATATATGTATATGGATCCGCTTAACACACAAGTCAGTGGCGGTAACAAAGCTAATACAAAGGGTGATACGTAAACCCTATCCAAAATGAAGAAAGTGAATATGAACCTACTATCGTACATGAAAGTCCAGAACAAGACAATCCCGCAGGTGGTGCTAAACAGCTCAAGGCAGAGGCTTTCTGTAATAGATCGAAAATGGCAACTTCTATTGGTCACCAGATGAAAAGTCAGCCGAATTTCAGAATGGAGGGTCGTAATTTGTTATTTTAAAAGTTTACTTCCTACACTAGCTTCACTCAACGATGATCAAATATTACAATTTCAGGCAGGTCCAATAAGTTTGTAATATAAAAAGCCACAATTAACCAATGGGGTTATTTCACTCCGCATTACAGCATTCAGTCATCGCCAGGTCATAGTTCTGTACAATCAGTTGAACGCAGTGCTCTGATTTTCGGATTCACTAATATTTAATGAATATCAACGATTATCTTGTGAAAATATCACATACATAACTCAATGTGTTTGGTAATAAATATTAAACTTTAAATATGTGTTTCGTTCTTACCTTTAAGCACATAACTTTTCTTCAGGTGTGATTTTCTCATATTTGTATCACGTTTTTTTTAAATTCATTCACACTTTTAAAGGTCGTCAAATTTGGTTATACTCATCTCAAAATAATTGAAAAATTTTGACTCATCTCTTCTCAAATCGCTCATTAGATTCAAAAAATACACAAACGCGCGCATTGTGTCAGAATAGGATGAACCAGAATCTTCTATTTCGCTGCCGACGTCGAAAATACCAATAGAATATTAGAAAAGTATTTACGTCTATTTCACCTGATAACCGACGTAGAAATAATCAAAATTGATGCAACCGTGTTCAATATCGTCGGATTGCGGGACCAGCTTTTACTGGATCCTGCAAACTGAACTGTTATGAATTGCGCGTCCAGTTTTGCAGGATGCACTAAAAGCCGTCCTACAAAACTGGACTGCCGTGAGTAAAGGTGTAGAGGTTCACACGCACGCACGCATATGCACGCACGCACCACACACACTTTAAACAATACTCTTTTAAATTTCATAAAAATCATTATTTTGATGAGATTTTGTAATGAAGGCTGTAACGAAAAGGAGGCAGCACCGTCGCAGCCGCCATCGATCAAAGTCCGCAGTGAGGATAATTTTTTGAACGGTCATCCTTTCTTCGACCTGAACATGAGTATATCGTATATTTTTGCTGTATTCATATACACTCTTCTGTTGTTAGCGTGTGTTTTTCATCGAGTAGAGAAATTTAACTGAAAACTCTAGACAAGTAAATTATTTTATGCAAAAATAGTAATTTATATACGTATATATCGCCGAATCTATACCACTACATAAATCTATTGGCTCTGTCTATTAATTTATTTTTTTCACTAAATTTTGTGATAGATAATGATTTTATGATGTAGTGATTCACGGTCTACTATTTTTTTTATTTCTGTCTATCTGTTTGTCTGTCTTTCTGTTTTATGTCTTCTTATAACTCAAGAACGACTCCGACAATCGAAATGAAAATTGGTATACAATAATAAAACGTAGTTGCGCACATGATAGGCCACTATCTGTTGTTTCACTCTGTGTCTGTCTGTCTGTGGTTTTATAACGTAAGAACGATTTGACCGATTATGATTAAAATTGGTATACAGTAAGAACATTTGATTTTGTAAATGGTAGGCTATTGTTTTTCCGGTTTTTCTGTTTGTCTGTTTGTTTGTCTGTAAGATTTTCTATAACTAAAAAAGGTTTCATTAATCTTGATGGAAATTTTGTACCTACAGTAAAACATGGATTGAGTAAATAATAGACTACTGTCTCTCTTGGTGTATGTATGTGTGTTTTTTATAACTTTTGTAAAGCTGTATTTTATAAGTGAGTTTGTCAATATAACTAAATAAAAGCATAAAGATACAATACAGCATATTTAATGTTTGTTCATCAGGCGTATGGTTGTTTTATGTGACCTCTGATATATAGGGTTCAACTTAGGTCTAAATTACCTGTTTTATGAATTGAGACATATGATAAACATTGCACATGATTACAGTGTAATTAATGGGCGCCAACCGACAGCAAGTGCCGAATAATGATACATAATCGTACTTAATGATGTTCACAATGAAATGTTGTACAAAGAGATTAAGCCTGATTTCGAATATTGAACTGGAATCACTTCCCACCTATATTTGTTCTCTGGGTCTCAGATGAAACCTCGGCAGTAGGCAGTGCAGGAAAATATGTTAGAAGGTTAGGCCGAGGCTGCCTCAGCAATGGAACACTGTGCACTTCAAGCCGCCGTCTGCGTATCCAAATATCAGACATCCACTCTGGGGGTGAAAAAGGATCCTAAAACCGGTATGGTTTCACAAATCACTTCTCTAAACAAAACATCGCATCTTACTCGTTACTTAGGAGGATACCACGATAAATACTTATATTAAACAGGAGAAGATTGACTGGTTATAACATTTTTGAAAGAAATTCGCCTTTCGCAATGTTCGCCCTGACGCTTTTCAAAGCAGAAAAGACTACCCACCAATTTTAGTATTTGAAAAAGTTATCTTCGATATGATACAAATGATATGGCTGATCAATCTAATAAAGGATTTAATGACACTATCTTTTAAAACTTCTTCCATTTATAGAAACCTACATCGACTCCGTTAGAAAATAGCCGAAATTATTTTGGCATTAGCTTCTGTTCAAATCAGAACCGTGAGCGATAGCGGAATCGATATTGCAAACAAGACGAAGAGGAATCGAAAGTCGACACCGGATGAGGACGAATCGAGAACGGAACCATAGTTGAAATCGAGTGGAATGAAAATTAGAACCAAGAGCGTGTTCGGAATAGGAATAAGGAACGGCGCCGAGGTCAGAAATCAGAGCGGGTTTCTTAACCTGATCTGACCCTGATCACTTAGTCCGAGACGGGTTCTGAATTAAAAGCGAGACCGCGATCAAAGTCAAAAGTGACACAAATCGTTGTCGAAATCGGGATTGAGATTGTAAAACGGTCGATACACAGGAAGGAACGTTCAAAGTCCATATAAGCAGCTGCGGCAAAACTAGTATTACATAATATAATATAAACTTTTATATAATGATTAGTCATTAAATAAATCAATAAAATAGAATAATTATATAATTGCATTGTTACTAATTATATTAATTACTAAAGTATTTTGACTTTCTGTGACCTCTTGTGGTAAGGTTCACGGATTTTAATATTGTATAATATGCAAAATAACTAGTGAGGGATTATAGTGATATTCACCTACTTTATCAGGCAATACAATATTATTTTTCGTAATATGATGCCATAAATGTGAGTAAAGCTTTAGCCAGCTATCGACAGTAAGAAGTAAACTCATCCTAGATATCTTGGAGGCGAACTTTATTTTGTTAAACCTGCAATACGTGGGGAAAGCACCTTCCACCTCACTAAAAACACGTCTATTGTCCGGGCATAGTGAGACCGCTTTTAGGACAGCTGATATCCTTTCTGACTACATTAGCTTGTAGCAATGTGTTAATTACACATCAGGTACACGCATAATATAAATCAAATAATTTTACAGCTCATTTACATAAAGACGCAATAATACAAGAAGATATCAACAGAAACTAATTGCATATTTATTTATTTTTACTTTGCTCACTGTTTCTAATTCGCTAGTTTACGTTTTGAACGCAATAATAATTTGATTTCGGCTTACTTGTTTTTAAACGCCACCATGTCGACCGTACTAGATCAACGTATTCCCCATGGTGCATTACAATCGTGTTATGTAGACTGTCTGCGCATCATACCATTGACGACCAAACTGCACATGCTTGGTGAACAAGCTATAATGCAGTCCTATAAGTTTATATTATTGGTATATTTTATTAATCGTGACATGGTACGCGAGACCATTATGTCGATCTGTCAAGAAATAGTTTGTGGTGGCAAGACTGTAATAAGTAATAATAATAACATACTGACGAGAGTCACGAACACGTTTTATTTACCAGAGCACTCGACGAGTACTGACATTATTTAAATACGCAGAAGGAAATCAGTATAAGCTTAAAAGACCCTTTCTTAAGTTTTCACCCGGACTTACACTTATCGCTTATGCGTACACAACAACGTAAGAGATGCCGTAGATATGTAGAATTACTCACGTAAGCCTTTATGATGTTTCAAAGAATAAATCACTTTCATCTCGCTCCCTATTCGACTATACCCTCCGCGGAGCTTAAAACCGAGCCGCTCGGCGGCGCATCGGGTGGACTTTGTAGGCACTCACCGATACGACGGGATACGTTTTACGAAAAGTATAATATTTCATTCCTAAATTCTAAACCGGCTTAACGCCGCCCGATTTTCGCGCGGCCGATTCCCGGCGGGTCGGCGCTGGCGCCGGCGCGCGCGCCGTCGATGAGGCGGGCTTGCATTTTCGTTACGAAAATTTTCACAACGAAAATAATTCGGACTCTAACTTTGGGGATCGTGTCGACACGGCCGGGGAAACTGATTTGTGACAGATAACTTTTTATGCAACGAGCCCAATGTCTCATTCTTTATTTTACTTACACAAAATCGAAATTCCTATCAAATGCTATCGTGTCTCGAGAATTCTCCACAGCTGTGCGTCCATAACAGATTACTTTACAAAACGTAGTTTTAATACTCTCGAATATCACTGACTATTCGATAAGCTTGTGCTAACCGACGACCGCAAGAGAAGAAGTTACCAACACGAGCGACCACGATACCGAACGTCACACCGCGCCGGCCCGGCCCGGCCCGGTTCGGCCACGTGGACCGGTGACGAGGTGAAGATCGCAGCCCACCGTCGGCTGCAGATTCCATAACCGTACACTTGAGGCCGTTCGCCTTGACAATCTGAGGAACGGACTTCCAAATCGAAACAGCGATTACCTATTAGAACAAAATTTAAGGAAATTGGAATCTTAATTCTAACATCTCGATTTATACACAAAAATGTAAGATGGTTAAGGAAAATCTTGAAATGTTTGAATATGATAATGTTTGACACGACTCAATAATGATTAAACTGTGTCAGTCATAACGTCATGACTTATTTATAGAACTTCGTGTGTGCGCACGTCCAATAAAGCCAGATATACAAAATTAACCGTATGTATATGAATTTAAGGCCATTGAAAAAGAAAAAGTTAAATTTTCACACATCTCGTATGCGGAATATTTGAGAGTGCTTTAGGATCGAAAAAATTTTTTCTACTTTAGTGCAAGAAAATGGGAAAATTTGAATAGCATTATACAAATAATTTAAAGACGATTAATTCTGTCATTTTCTAATTTTTAATTTGATAGAAACATAAAAAAGCATCAAAACAATTTAGAAAACTTTCTAAAAAACAAGAAACTTATGAAAACACGACAGAAAAATTTATTAATTTAGGGCTTTCTTTAATTAACTTTTAGAATAACATTAAGTAGTTTTAAAATGGTTGTTAAATTGCATTTAATTAAAATATAATTTTCGATTACGCTTCATATACGTAATGTATTTATGGCCACTTCCAGTAATAAATAATATTGTTTTGAAAGTTTCGGGGTTTAAATGGTAACACTGATGTTATTACAACTATTACAACTCAATCTTGTATATATTAATTGTAATTTAAATGAACATTATGAGGCGTGCACTTTGGGATTTTTCAAATTTTCTATGCTTTTGTAAAAAAAATGTGGAATTGATTATTAGCAAAATATTGTCACATTTCCAAACGTGTACTTACATGTTTTACCATATCTATTGTGATCATTTTGGTGCTCTTTGTATCTACAAAGTAATATAATGTTTGAAGTCTAAACGTTGCGTGTCGCTGGCTGTATACATTGTTTTATAAAACTGGTAATGGCGTTGCGTATCGCTTCTTCGTTATTAAATTAAAGCTTAGAAATAAACGTGTTACTTTTCTGTACGCAATTAACAAATCTTTACCGAGAGAAATTCACAAATTAACGTTGCTATGCTTTACAATACCATAGGTTCATAATTTAGACAAGAGACAGAAAACAAAAAATATATTGAAGTATTGAAAAGACAAAAATAACGTCTCATTTGACTTACGAAATGACAGTATTCAAATATTTGCACAACGTACTCGTATTACATAAGAATTTAAACACTACCACAATATTCGTCGTGGTTATTTTTCAACGAAATAACTAATACAAATTTCAGTGCGTTTATTCAACTTTTGACACTTATTGTTTTCGCTTAGCTTTATGCCCTCGCTCTATAATAAATTACACCGCTTCTCTAGGTTATTCCCAAAGTTCGTGACCGCATCGTGTGTGCTTTCTTAGGCTTCTGTTTTCGCGAGTTCTATGATATTTAACACTAGAGTAAAGTCCGAGTGCCCGGCGGCGCCGGCCTCCAAAGCGGCCCAGTCCAAAAGTCGTTAAATTTTCACATTATTACATTTTACATATATCATTACGTGAATTAATTTTAATATAATATTTTAAATCGGTCCAAGAGCAACCGTCACGTCGCAACAAATGGGTAAAGGCATCAGCACGACGTGGTTTCCGCTGTAATGGAGTGTTTACTTGGATACGTTCGCGGAATGCAGGCGCTCCGAGCGGCGGTCAGCTCTCGTAGAAGTCGGGCCGGGAACCCCGAACGGGTCGGCGAGTGCGCGCCGGCCGCAGCCGAGCGCCCGCCGGATGCTGGCCGACCAAAAATTGCGCAAAGAAAACTACTCCACGAGATTAATCCTAGAAATGGATGAGGCATAAATCAGATGTAATTTATCTGGATTAGCTCGCGCGGTGCTCTGTTTATTATTTTGTTAAAATATTCTTAATCGAGACTGAATAATGAATACGCTTTGTAGAGGATGGAACGACTACAGCTTATTTTGGAGGTACGTTTTACATAAAAGAAACCCTATCGAATTCGTCGGCGACGCCGACGCAACGATTAGGACGGTGGTATGTTAGATATGAGTAATGAAATTGCAATAAAATGAGCGTCATCTGATAGTTTTAAAATACTTATGATACGGAGTTCGAATCGGAAATTATTATAGATCCACTGTTTAAAACGAAATGAATTTATAACATCAGCAAATACTCGACTCGTGGCTAATGACTGCTGTCGCCGATACTTGTGGCGGCGTCTTGGATCGACGACACCCCGTACTGTCTTAACCGGGCCAAATGGTTAAGTTTGGGTCGAGTCGAAAACCCACAGAACAATTAGAACGTTGCCTGGATCCCTGAAACCTTGTGTTTCGCAAACAACATTCATGACAAATCGACCACTAGTGCTCTATACACGTACCGCTAAACTCAAATCTTCTATAGGAAGAGTTATTTTGAATCACGCTTTAAGCGCTGACCTGATGCTTGCATGTTGTAACTTTTAACCTAGTGAAGTCACTGCAACAAGCCAGTCTCATTACGAAATGTTCTTCGATCCGTCGTCAAAATAAAAACTTGTTGGATTTTTCGTCTACTCGTATAACTTAAAATAGAACCCAGAGCACACGCCGTCAGGCTTCCAAATCGCGTGCTTTGCACGATTTTAGCACGCTAAATATAACGGCAAGGAAAAGACATTTTGTTAATAACTTTTCAATACAAAGGGATCCACGGAACTCCTTTTCCCCGAGTACTGCGTCTGCCACTGGAGCGGGGCGTCTTTAGAGACGCTCTCTTTATTTATAGAATGAGCATCGAACAACGCGCCAGCGATACAATGTCCTTACGTAAACGCCATGGCGCCGCCCGCTGGACGGGTCTGTTCTAACTTCGAAAGCCGGGCTTAGTAATGGTTTAGCGATAAATCAAAGATAATATGGAGCTAGTTGCGTGATATGAAACCCTTTGTAAGCTCCTGCTTTGAAGAAGGACTTTAAAATTATTCCTTCCGCATACGTACCGGCTACACCCGCGACCCGTTATCGTAGATTACAAAATTATTACTTATTTTTTTTGCAAATAAAGTGGTTCTTACATATATATGTGAAGTATGATATAAATAAGAATAAAAGATATGTTTTCATTTAAAGCTACTTTTAGATATTTTAAATATTAGGTAGATTCTTTGTTTTTCTAACTTAAAAATATATTTTATACATATCAAGACCTCTTTGTATACAATATTTCCAGTTTTTAATGGCCTAAGTTGGCCATTGACCGCTGGGTATGATTTCAAAAAAAAACTCTTATTGTGGGTCATCAAAAAAAATAAATAAGTTTGTGATATCGAAGACATTTTTATAAGTCTATATGTGATCTGCAATATATATATATATATATATATATATATATATATATATATATATATATATATATATATATATATATATATGTCTTATAGTTTACTCAACGTAAACTATTAGACGCGCCAAGAGCGTCTTCTCTCGACCTAATTCGCCATTATCATCACTACTTATATCAGACGTTACTGTATGTAACAAGATATTTCTAATACCATGGCAAGATAACTGCATTCAATTGATAACTATGTATTAAAAACTATGGGAATCGCATTAGTGGTTTGGCGTGTTCTAGAATTGAATCATTAATGAAACCTGCTATGATTGAAAACATTCGTCATTTTGAGCGGAACACATTAACCGTAAAGCCCCATCGTCCCCGATAGACGTGCGGCGTAAAACGCCTCGCCAAACACCGTCTGTGGTTTGTCACAGTTCGATTTATTCACGGATTAATCAGTCATTACAATTTGAATTACAAATCGAAATTACAAAAATATGAAACGTGAATAACAAAGCGAGGTGTATACTGCCAAATTTAATCATACGGCAGCACAAACCGTGCCTTCGAGAAGTTTGATTATAGCAAAGTTTGCGTAAACTCGGTGAGCCTAAATAGAACTC
>BGZK01003412.1:0-25779 GCA_005406025.1 Eumeta japonica
TGAGTGAGCCGTCAAACTCACGAAGGCAAAAAAACCAAAACAAGCCTGACCGCTTTTAAGAAATAATTTAGCTGCTTTTGATCGATTAATCTTTCTTGTCCTTGGGCCATATAAATGTACTTGTAAAGCTACGCGACCGCAACACTTCACTGAACGAAAAAAATCATAAAATCTCTCCCATTTTTATTTAGACAATTTGATTGTTGAGAATTACTCTTATACGATGAACTTTCGCCACGTGTGTACTGCTAACAATTTAAAAAAGTTGCGAATTTTCTTACTGCGATAAATTTAATGCGTAATAATAAAAGTTGAAATCAATCTCAAGATGTACGAAATACCAGATTTCGTAAATCATGTCCCATTATAATAAATGTTCATGATTGCACAAAAGCATGGAGAGTCACATGCAGCCCGAGGGCCGCAGGTTGAGTATGGTTGGTTTAGCGCATTCTTGTTATTGATTGAAATTTTAATTCCATTCATTTTTAATAAAATGAGTTCATTCATGAGCTTTGAATTCATTAAGATTGCATTCTATTTTTATTCGATTCATATTAAGAGAAAACTAATGCACTCAATCAAGTTTGTTAATACGTAATGAAAGGTGAAACCAAAATAAATTTATAAAGTATTACAATTATCAGCTATTAAATAGCTTGTCAAATAAAGCAATATTTAAGTACAGAAAAAGCGATTCAATAATAAAAATAATTAAATCGAAACAGGTCCTTACCTATATTAATCGAATGAAAGTGGTATTATCTAAAAAATAAACCCAACGATAATTTCTGATTTAAATACAAAAGTAATACTGGGTTAGTTTTTTGGGTTAGTTTGCAAAACTGGTCGCTGGGCAAGGTTTTGTTCGAGAAAGAATTGTCCGAAGCCAGTATTTATTTGGTTTAAATGTAAGCAATTTTATCCTTTTCCCTACGTCTCTTCGAAAAGTTTTTCTTAAATAATAGTTTTAATGATCTTTATTTTTCTTTGTTCCAACAACAACTGTGTGTGTGTGTGTGTGTCTATATGTATAAAATTTACTTTTGGAAAAACTAACAAACTTTTCCAAGCATAGACTGGGTGGTTTGTGGGAGAACCTAAATGTAAAGAATTTGAGCAACCTAGTTTTCTTTTATTACTTTTTTTCTCCTCTTTGACCCTCTTACATTCAATATATTCTGTTTCTGTTTGTTTTATATGTGTTTATGTACACACATATGTATATCCCTTATGGCCACGAGGGGCCGGTTAAACACGGTTACATTTAATGCTGAACTTTGTTACAGCTTTGCTACAAAATTAAAAAGGAATTTTTTAAGAGTATTTAAACATGAGAATGACGTGTTTGTCTTAGAGTTATTTTGTAATTAAAAAATAAAAGAAAATATTTTTCGATAAGAAATAAAATCAAAAAAATTTTCACACGCAAAATTATTTCATCGAATTGATGTAAATCGATAGCTAAAAGGCTTACAAATAATAAAGTATTCTATGGAAATTTAGTAACGAAATATTATAAGTTGGATGTATTACTATACTAAAATCTAATTAAAGGAATTTTAGCTTTATTTATTGAAAGCAAATGCCCATTATAGCCTTTTTAAACTTACTCACATCTAACATGTACCCTCAATTGGAGAAGATGTTGGCATCTGACCATAAGAATTATACGTTCCAGCACCATTCCTCATTAACAATAAAATGCTCCTAACTAATTGTATTCAACTTAACATCTTTCATTAATTTCAGTGTCATCACTAAAAAAATTACAAATATTTTCGATAATTTTTTTTGTCATCACTAGTAAAATGGAACTTTGTGATAAAATTAATATAAACATCAAAATGAGGAGCAAGCACGCTTTTGCTCATTACATGCACTGATCAATAACTGAGTCTTTTCTTGCATAGCAACAAGTAGACCAATTAATTAATGTTTCTTCTAAATCTATTTAATATTTTAAAAATTTAAGCTGTTCGTGTTTTATATATTTTTTGACGGCTGAGTTGATGGTAGATGTTAAATGTTAATACCCACCAAAAATACTGCTTCCTCAGAAGCAGGTTTTGAAGCAAGAGATGCAGCTTACCTGCTTCGATAAGCGCTTTAATCATGCATGATTTTGTTCGAGATGCCCCAGTTGGGAGTTCTTTTCTATTGCTTAAAATGCGCTCTTTTCACTGTGATCAGGAATGCGCGAATGGTCGCTTTAGATCCCGGTTGGTGATGATTTCACATTTAAACTACGGATTGCGTGTAACATGTTGCATACATGGCTGACTTAAAGAGAACGATCAAGTAACGTTCTACTGGATATATAATTACGATATCCTGATCATGGCGTTAGTTCCTAACTGGAATGCTTACCATATCCAGTTTTGTCTAAAAAATACCGATAGTTTTGAATAAAATGGGGTGACATGCAAATAGTTGCGTGGCATGTATTTGAATCCACGCAACAACAGTTGTAAAGCTTGTTGGAAAAAAGGCGACACTTTAAGAACACTGTTTTCTGTGGGCTACCTGTTTCAAAATGTTAAATGTTAACGTATAGGCTTTTCCCAGATTGTATATTACAATATGTAACTGTATTGGCCATCAATGGTTTGCATTTATGGGATTCATACCAAATGATTGGGTATACATTGGAACGATTTTTGGGAAACCGCTTTCACTACTGCTTTTCACTACCTTGCTGCTTGCACGCCACTGAACAATTTCTGTCCCAGATCTCTGCATGGGAAGAAGTTTAGTGATTTCAGAAGTGTTAACGATATATGTTGCTTCTTTTATAAGAAACAGCAAATGGCTGAATCCCACCTCCTAGTGCGCTAAGTGTCGTCGTTACCTGTTGCCCTACCTATATTAACTAGTTTTGCTCTGTTGAATACTTCCTTTCTTCTGTTTTCTCTTCCCTTCCCATTCTATTTGTATGTTACAAAAGAACCACCCCTTTTAGGATATTTAGCAAACGTATATGACTTTCTATTTTGGGGTATGGCGGTATTTAGAACCTATGATCCCCTTTGTTCTAAGAAGAACGAGAGAATTACTAAACTTTCCAGATTACATTGAAACCTTTGAAACCAAGCCAAAGAACTGGACTTAACTTTTACGACTCCATAACAATTATCAAATGGATTCAAACGAGCAGACTTTTAATCTTATCGATACTTTCCATACACTAAAGAATCTCCGTCTAAGATTATTACGCAAAAGGAACTTCAACGATGTCTCTGAGACATAAACGATGCACTTAGGTGTGTTGTGTAGCAGCAACTGGCTGGATCCGGCCTAGTGCGGGTATTATTGCGTTATTTTCCATTACCCCAACTCTTACACTTTAACTTCCCTGCCATAGTTGGCCTTCTCCTTCTCTTAAACCTTTCTTTTGTCTTTCCCTCTGCTTTTCAGATAAAGAGGCAAAGGGAAAGGCCCATCTGCCTCAAGGACTTAGCACTAATCTATACCAGTGATGGAAATGCGATTTTCATTTCGGTATAAAAATTTTTTGAAAGTACTTTTTAACCTCATATAACAAATGTTTTTTTATTTTTTAATTTTTATTAAATAGTAAAAAAATTTTTATAGAAACAAAAACTTATCAAAAATTATAAATCAAAACATAAAAAGCTCATTTTACCAAGAATTAAAAAAAAAGCTGAAATTACTAGTTCTTCTTTGAATTAAGATTGGCAATTCTATCAAAACAAACACCAAAAACCTTACAACTGTTTTTTGTAGCTACACTATGTAATTTCATATTAGAAAAACAAAGCAAGTACGTAAAACAAAATAAGAAGACACAATAAGAACTGGAGTCGCCATTTTCATAAGCTATAAGTGATGAAGGAGATATGCTAAAACAGATGAAATTAAGAAAATCAATGGTTTTAAATTGTAGACGTATCAGTGAGAGTATCAATATAATCAAATAGTATCAAAAAAAAAAGTACGATCGTACCAACCTTTCCATCACTGATCTATTATACTACAGAATGGATGGATACCTGTACAGCGGTCTTTATTGAGACAGTATAAACATGTTTTATACGTCTGTAGGAAGCAAGAGCGAGCCCTTAATTTTTTTTTCGGCAACAGAATTTGACGGTTGCTTAGGCAATAAATCTAAACCACTTGCTTGTATCGTCTGAGTATTGCTAAGCATTATCTTATTAAGATATTAATCTGAATAAAACTGAAATATATTACTTTGTATTGCCTCTGTTTGGTCCAATTAAGGAACACATACAGATCTATATATTTCGAACCTCATCAGCTCATCTTCAGGATCAAAATTCTAATTTATATGTGCGTATGTATGTATATGCTTTTACAAATATGTTTTATATACTTAAGTTTGTTGCCTACCGGTCCTCTGGAGGAATAATCCCGGCTTCATTTTAAATATAGCATAGAATTGGCTTAAGGTAGAGGTCCATATGTTAACTTTAAAGTTACATGCACTGCGTTTTTTGCGCCATTTCAATTTTGTTTTGATTAGCTGTGTGTTAAAAATGTTTACTAACCTGGCAAATTTAATTGTTTGTTTATTGTATCCCACTGCTCTTTTGTTTATTTCTATATAATATTGAACTTTATTATAGAGCAGCTCATGATTTTTAACTTCGTTGATTAAATTTTCATCCCTTTCGTTGTTTCAATATCCACATATAACAGAGATGATACTCAGTACGTAAAACTAATCGATAACTCAATTGCAAAATTTGTTCCTGATAGGAAAGTGGTCAAAAGTGAATTAAATCTCATATTTTCTTGAAAACGTTCAAATATTTTATTATTACGCAAGTTTATTTTACATTAAAGTGCTTGATAAAAAATTGAAAAACATTATCCACCACACTATCATATTTATCGATAACGCGGCAAGCACAATATTATTTACCATCTTTGGCTTTCAAGAACAGCTGATTATTATTCATGGTGCTTGTGACGCGTACAAAAGGCTTACTTTTTTGCGTTCTATGCGACATTACGCGTTCTGCACTATGTGCAATGTAACTTATCACATACAATTACACTGATTCTACTTTTTGACAGTTGCTTAAAAGCATAACGCGTGAAACGGATCGTATGGACCTCTACCTTAAAGCCGTGACACAGTGGTACGATTCATTCACTTTGAAAATAAAGAGACATCTGACAGACTTTTAAAAAACTGTTTGAAAATGGCGTTTTTGGTGCCACACTATTATTATTATGACTCAGCTGCTTAACAAAAATTTAACTCTGATCGCATGAAATCTATCATTTTATGAAAATTTTCATAAACTTTTGCAAATCAGACAGGCTTGTCAAAAAATCTGACACACCGTTGCATTTTTAGACCATTCTATCGTACTTCTTGAACACAAACGTTTTTTTTGACATATGAATATGGAGGATAGTGAATCATGGCTTGAAACACAATGTTCTCTAAACATTTTATAAATGCTTCATGTACATATATGTATGTAAATATACATTTTTAAGTGCTAATTGAGTTCATTGGCTGTGAGTAGAGACTTGTTGGCAGACACAATAAAAATTAATATATTTTTTGTTTGGTTTCAAGTAAAAATGTGTTATTGTAATAAAACTTACATATGTAATAATGTAGTTGTGACAGTCTTAAGTTTTGTAAGCGTATTAGTTTCGAAAGTAGCAGTAACATAACCAGCTAAAAGTTTTGATAAATTTTTTTTCTTTATTTACATGTATTGCTGCAGAAAAAAAAATGACTAAAAAAATATGTATTTAAAACAGACATAAGCAAATGCCCTACTAGCATTTGAAAGATTTTTTTAAATAAAAAATCACACGAGCACTTTTGATGATTAAAAACTGATTAATCATTTGCGCACTGCAAACAAGACTTAAAAGTGCTTATGTTCAAAAAAACTAGTTTATTGAAAATACAGTGACAACTCACTCAGAAATCGAATCATATATGAGTCGAAACTGATCAGAAAAGCGGTTAATAAACGACTCCTTAAGAAGAGTCGCGGCTAGGGTACCATTTTCTCCCGAGAAAACAATTATTTATGATCAGAAAATGAGCCTGTTTTAATCGCGCAGATGAATCATAAATGATTCGAATGTGATTTTTTCATAAAATGCTTGGAGGCTATAAACATATTAAAAATTTATATGAATTCATGCCATTTTATGAGAAGTTCTTCTATATGGAAAAGTTTTATCAGTTTGTTTACAACTATAAACAGGCTTTGCATGATAATGCTTACTTTGGTCACTACATTACGAATATTTTCTAAAAATTAAAATGGTTATTGTTATTTTTGCATGTTATTAAGCTTTAATAAAAATGGCAAACAAATAAATCTAACCCGAATTTTGTAACTAAGTACATACATACATATGTATATATTCATTTTCTTCATTGTTGCTCAAAGTTATAATATATATATATATATATATATATATATATATATATATATATATATATATATATATATATATATATACATATGTATATAATCGATAAAGTATTTTCCGCTTCTCGTAAATGAACTGCTTTAGTTTTCTTATTATTATTGCTCTCTAGAAATTTGCTGAAATTGTTGTTGGTGTTAGAAAAAGTTTTTCATTGTCTACATTTCCAGATTTTTGTATTTTAAAATAGCATTTAATTGATTTTTAAGTTTTTGTACTTGTAAACTTTTATATACATACAAGCAAACGTTTGACGTGTACTTTAGTTACTATAGCCATAATACAGTGCTTTTTATATATAAACAAATAACCTCATTTTTGTTTGATATTGAATTTAAAATTAAGGCTCAATTAAAAGTACCTCGCCATGGTACTACAGCTGAAAAAATATTTTCTATTACATAAGCAGCTGCTTGTGTTATCACACATAATTATTTTCGCAATGCATCCATGGTAGGACCCTTTATTTGCGTAAACGAGCAAGGATACGCTATGCAATTTATCAGGAAAAATTTGTTTAAAAGGTCATTTCTGGATTACACATCTACATTATCGCGGATAGCGTTTTAGCGAAACAGTTTTGTAAGGGCATTGCTACGTATTCAATATATATTGTGATAATTGGATCGCGATACGCGATCTGATTTCTGCGTTATGGACCGCGATCCATCAGTATTGCATGATACGCGTTCAATAAATATCGCAATACTGGATTGCGTTCAACATATACAATTTATCTGTCATTTTTAATATCCGTCAACGAAGTATTCATTGTGTCAGGCGCCTTCTTCCTTGTTTTAACATTAGCTGGAAAAGGCGACATAAGACGAATTCTATGGATCTCAGCTTTTAGTCTGCACAATTTCTTCTAATTTCTTTATTGTTAATACAAGATTCCAAAATTCCAGAAATTGTTCTACACGTTTCTGCAGCTTTTCCAAAGAAATAACATTGGTTGTAATTTATTTAGCCAAAATAACAACCACAAATTGCTATAAAAAGTGTGTTGCGAAGTTTTGCGTTATTATTGAAAAGAAGCAGCAATCGTCTTAGGATTGTTGTTTCCTTGCTGGCTTGTGTTTCGAACTTTTATTTTTGTACCAACATTACAAAAATCTGCATGTTAAAAATTTACATCAAAACAGAATAGAAATGGAAAAAAATGAATACAATAAATACTAGAAATGTATCGTCTATTTTAAACCAGCGATATATGTATGTTATCGAATGAAATTGATGTTGCATTCCATTTTCTTGTGTTCGTCGCATTGTATAAGGATGTTAAATAAATCTTGAGAAAATAAAATACTTCTAATGCCACTCCAACTTGCAATAAGAAAATTATGAAAAAGAAAATTTTATTTATGACAGCAAATTTGAGATAAAGTATTTGCAGTTAGTCACTTACATTTGAAGATATACATATCGTACCAAAATTAAAAGCTGCTCTAAAGCTTTAATTTTATGTGGACTTTGATTCATTGAACAAAATTGATGAGCAAGATATTTAAATATATGTATAATAATTCGAATTTTAAAGATATTTTAAAACAATGAAATGAAAATCATAAAAAATTATACATAAAATAAAAATAATAACTAGATGCAACGATGCGCCATTTTGCCGATCCGATACCGATACTCAAAATAAATATCGCCGATGTACCGATTCTGGATACCGATACGCTTACTGAAATTGAGCTCAAGTAAAATTAAGCAAATTTAAGTTTAATTTTGTTGTATAATGTTATTATTAAGGAAGCAACCGATACCGATATATCGGCGATACTTCTAATTTTCCGATATATCGATATCGGCGATATTTTACTGTCGATACCGATACTTCTATATTTTCTTTAGTGTTTTTTGAACAAAATATTCAATTTTCAACTCTTTTCTTTTTATGACAACTATGAAATAACATATTAAAAGCAGAATAAAAATCAAAACAGAATACATAATGAGATTATTTCTTCTCTTTTTTTATTCTACCCAAATTTAAAGAAAATTGGACAGAAATACTTAAGTTTTCAATTGAGTTCTGTCGCATCTGAGAGGTCTTTCCACTGCAGCTCTGTTTTAAACGGTTTTAAGAAATCGTCTATCTCCGCAAAATTTAAGAGCACTTTGCTTTTAAACAAAAGTCTTATTAGTATCAATTTTCAATATTAATCATGTGCAATGTTGTTTTAATAATTTTAATTTAATTTTAACATGATCTCAAATTCAATTTGTTGACCGTTAAACCTTATTAATATCAATTTTAAATCTTGAGCAATACTAAACTGAATGCCATATTTTTAAATCATAAATATGGCAGATATTTTGTAGTTTGAAAATTTGAATTTTAGAAACTGAAATGTATTAAAAAATTTTGATGATAGAATGGCTCATTAATAAACCTGTTCTTTTGTATAATAGAAGAATTACTCTACTTAAATTTGGTTATTTTTACTTGAGCTCAATTTCAGTAAGCGTATCGGTATCAGAATATTTATATTTAATTTCGAGTATCGGATCGGCGAAATGGCGTATCGTTGCATCAAGTTAGTTAAAAGTAAACCCTTGGGCTTATAGATTTTATAACGCCGTTAATTCCAGAGAAGAAGCCGCAGGGGAATCGTGTAAAGTTGGTTTTACTTTTAGAAAGGATATTTATTTAAAGTAGTTTTAATATTTTTCTCTTATAAGTTGTTAGAAAAAGCACAGACTTACTCCCAACGAGATTTTTTCATATCGACTTGCTATCGAAACACAAACTTTAACAGCATTTTTTTTTCTTACGAAATATAAATATGTTGCGATGAAATGAAGCGAAGTTATTGAAAGAATAGCAGAAAGTCATCGAAATGAGACCAAAAAGGCTAAACGACATTCGTTAGTGTCAAAAATAGTATGATTGGGTTATAAATCCCATCACTGATTGAGGCCCCTCGCTCTCTGTATATGTTGGCATTTAAAATTATTAGAAACACATAAATAACCTTAATTTATAATTAATTTATTTTATATCTATCTCTACCCAAAACTTCTGCCACATTAAATGAAAACCCCTGCCTTATTAATGGATTTTTGACTTTGACAAAACTTATTTTAATATGCCACCTGCTGATGATGTTTATGACAACAGAAGAGCGACTAAAACAAAAAATAAAAAAATGACATTAGTGTTGTTTGCCGTTTATACAAGATGCACAAAATACTTTAAGCATTTCTTTTTGTGCCATTATTTGCAGCCAGAAAAGAAGGCGGAATGGTAAGCTGAAGATGATGCTGGCTGTTTTAAATGTCTCAGCCATTAGAATTTCTAAGAATAATAATATGAATTTTATTTAAAATGATTAAAGATATTAACTTAAATAAAGAGTACACTTTTAGTAACACGACAACAGTCTTGTGAAGGAATTTTAAATAAATGTTTTCATATTAATACTAATGGGTGTTTTTAAAAGGATTTTTGCTGCATGAGGGATGCAAAAGAAAAGACATGAATATGTGCAAATGGTTTGCATTTAACAATGCAGATTAATTAATTTGTAGAATTTATACAGTATTTTATCTCCCAAATACCATTTTTATTCAATTCACTGTTAAACCAATTCTAATTTAAATTTATTTTTCCTGGTCAGAAGATCTTTATTGGTTGTTATTCCCTCCAAACAAAATGTGGAGGGTATATTCACTTTGTCATTCCGTATGTAACGCAGTGAAATACGCATCGAAGATCTATAAAGTATATAGGATCGGTGATGAAAACTAAGACGATTGAGGCATGTCCGTCCGTCCGTCTGTCTGTGGAAAACATTCTACAGTCCAAACGAAAATAGCTTGACCCCTGAAGCTTGCACTAACCCGACTTCGAACGATGGTACAGGTTAAGTTCGGAAATGGGCCATATCGGACCAAGGAAAAGTTCCCCTAAGAAGCAAAAAGGCTTCTTAAGAAAAAACTCATATTTAAAAGTATTATTATTATTAAAAACATTAGAAAAATAACTATAAATTTGGCATGATCTATATATAGTGAGATATAGCCAAAACCGATTTCTCAAGAAGTCGGACCTGTAAGCGAACTAGAACGTTATTTGGCGAAAAAAAGTAAACAGGGTGATACAATTTGGCCGTTTAAAATAAATTCATAAAAATTTGTGGACGTCGGTTAATATAAATTTAAGATTTAGCGAAAACCGATTTTTCGAGAAGTTGGACCTTAAAGTGAAGGAGAACGTTTTTGATGAAAAAAGTAAATAAAGGAATGATATACGACCATCAAAAATGTGATTTGTAAATTTTTTCGACATCGGCCGAGATACAGCGAAAAACATATTTATAAAAATTGGACCTCTAAACGTAATAGGCCTTATTTTGGTCAAATGTGGTAATAAAACGAAGTCATTTAGAGTGGAATCTTATTTTATTTTTGTGATGTCTTAATAGTTGGAGTGTACCAAAGATTCGACACGGTCGAATATAATGCTCTTACTTGTTTTGTTTAGCTTTGCATCCGTCTATATGCCTCCGACATTTTGAAACTGATTAGCATCAACGAAAAAACATATAAATCTTTTATACATAATTTGCTTTTGCTGGGCATTGAGATGCGTTTCTGTACGGCGAAGCGATATTTAAATTTTAAAGTTAAGCTAAAATCAAAAGCTTTTCGTATTCGAAATTTTTCGCTGAAAGTTCGAAGTCACATTTTGGGAGCATTTGCCATTTTAAGGATGTTTTTTTTTTTATTTTGTAGGAAAATTAAAGCCATTTGTTGAGAAATAAGTAACCTCTTTAAGGTAAAATAAAATGGACGTCATTAGAAAATGAACTGATTTAATTGACATGCAAAATTTAAGGGTAATCCACACTGTTATACTTTGTATTTATTCTTGCCGAAATTTCAAGTGTAATGGTGCCAATGCAATACATTATGATAAAAATTAATAATTATAATGCAATAAAAATTTCATAGCTTAAGCGACTTCGTTGCTTTCAAATGTAGTTAGACTTTTATCATGAAAATCCATGTGAACCAACCTTTAGCGCTCATCTTCAGTGCCTCGTTACTGTACTACTCGAATCGAGAAATTTTTGGCATATACCGGTGGTTGAATTTTGAAAAAACAGTATGAATTTATACTAAAATGTGGCGTTTCTCACAATACTACTTTTGTGTGACGTTGACATGTGAGAAATATCTGTCAAAATGGCAATTTTAGTCTAAACTATTTGAAATTGTCGAGTAACTGCATTTCTACAATAGCATCATGCGAGGAATTTCTCGACTAAGCTGTCAACACATTGCAAAATAAAGATGGCGCAAGTCTGAAGTGAAAACAATAAATTTAAATCAATATTTAAATGATATGATAATATGATAATTAATTGTTTCACTATTTATTTTGATTTCATTGTCTTCTTTTACAAAGCACTTTTGACACATGCATTCTTAATTTCTTGCTCTTTTGTTTGACATTCTTTTAATTTCATTTTGAACAATCATTAAAATGCATATAATAATTTATCAATTAATTATAAATATTTTTACTATTTATTTTAATATTCTTTTATGTTGTATTTTCTCCTTTTAAATGGCACTTTTATACCTTCACATACTGTTTAAGGGTATATATAAGTTTGATTCCGTTTGTAATTTTTTCAATATTCATTTCCCACTCTATAAAGTATATATATTCTTGATCAGCGTTAACAGAAACTTAATTTAAACGCCAATCTCTCAGATCACCATGCGGACAGGTTGCTATTGAAATTCAGCAAAATCGGTTCACGAATTGCTGAGATATATCCGAAGAACCGGAGGTACCTCGAAAAAAATTTGCATTTTGAAAAATTGTTTTCGATTTAAAGTAAATATTCGGATTTGACATAGACATTTGTGACTAAATCGGTCCATATATAGCCGGGATATGGCTAAAACCGATTTCTCAAGAAGTCGGGCGGTTAAGTAAGCCAAAACGCTTTTTTGTGCCAGAAAATATGTATGATAGTAAGCTACGGCTATTTAGAAGTAAACAAAAAATTTTTATGGGCATCGGTCCATATATAGCCGGTATATAGCGAATACCGATATCTCAATAAATTGGAATTTTTGGTAAGCCAAAACACTTTTACAAACGAAAAATACCTGAAATAGACAAATATAGATGTGAGAAAGCAAAAAAAAATAAGTGTTTTTGGACATCGGTCTATATATAGCAAAAACCGATTTCTCAAGAAATTAAACTTTTTGATTCACAAATGCGCCTATGTAGTAAAATCAAGATTTTTTAGAAAAAAAATTTAGAATCGGTCTATATATAGTTGATATATAGCGAAAACCAGCTTCTCATGAAATTGGAATTTTTGGTAAGCCAGAACACTTTTTGTACCGAAAAATACCTGTTAAGGCTGATGATACACTATCCTATTCAGACGTACGATTTGCTAAAAAACCTGTGTGTGTTCAAAAAGTACGATAGTGTGGTCTAAAAGTGCAGATTTTGTTGACAAGTCTGTCCGATTTGCAAAAGTTTATGAAAATTTTCATAAAATGATAGATTCCATACGATTTCTTTGTAAAGCTGTTTTTGCATCATATTTGTGTAATAGTGTGGCACCAGCAATGCCGATTTCAAACGATTTTTTAAAAGTCTTTCAGACTTTGCTGTTATTTTCAAGTGAATGAATCGTACGACTGTGTGGGATAGTGTATCATGATCTTAATAGGCAAATATAGATGTCTGAAGGCAAAAAAAAAAATTATTTTGAACATTGGTCCACATATAGCCGATATATATAGTCGCCGAGATATCTTTGTGTCAATAAAAACACAATTTTCTGAAAAAATGGCTGAGGCAATCAGAGAAAAAGACATCTACTTTGTAACTGTATATTGAATTTTTAAACAATTTAAAATTTCCCTCTGCCTTTTGCAAATTTTTCACGAATTTTCGCAGATGTCTACTTTGTAACTGTGTATTGAATTTATAAACAATTTAAAATTTCCTTCTGCCTTTTGCAAATTTTTCACAAATTTTCGCAAATTTTCTTGCTTCTTCACTTCTGCTTCTTGTTTTAACAAAAGCTTTTCGATTTTATAAACTATTTTAGTATTTTGCAAAATTTTCGTGAATTCTCACGTTTTTGCAGCAGGTATCTACTTTAACTGTTTATCGAATTTAAAATCTCTTTCTTAGTTTTGCAAAATTTTCGTGAACTTTTGTGCTTCTTCACCGCATTTCGCAAATTTTTTGATTTTCTGGACCAGATGTCTTTTTTTATAACTGTTTATCGAATTTATAAAAAGTTTAAAATCTCTTTCTTTCTTTTGAAAAATTTTTGCAAATTTTCTTGCTTCTCTACCAAATTTGTTCTTTCAAAAGTTTGTCGATTTTATAAACTATTTTTGCATTTCGCTTTTAAAACCTAATTAAGTATTGTTTGTATTATATCTTTTAAATACATTGATGCCTCTTCAAAATTTTGCAAATTTTTCACTATTTGCCAATTTTACAATTGCTTAAATGTGTTAAAAACTATTTGAAATCGATTACTGATTCTTTAAAATTTTTCGCACATTTCATGATTTATGAAAGTAATGTCGTAATAGCCAGGAGAGATCGAAAATCCAATATAAAAATGTACTGCAATACAGTTGTAAAAAAGTGTATTTTGTTACCCTCACTATTATTTGAGTGTTATACATGGCACATTTTCACACTTTATTCGTGTAACATATTCAGAAAGGAAAATGATAAACTTTTACATGCTTGAATGTTTTGTCAGAATGGAACAGAAACCCTAGTTAAGGGTAGCATAAGTGCGGCATGTATGCCAGAATGGAAATCGACATAAAAAACGGCATTGATAGTGCAAATGCTAATCCAGAGAAGCCAAAATCAAATCGGACTAGTTTATTGAAGAAAGAATTTGTTTTGTATGATGAAAGCTATACTCGGATTAAGAAGACTTGAACTAAGATAACTTGAACAACAGTGGATAGTGAACGTGCTTTCTCCGTTGCTGGGAACTTCGCAACGAAAATTTGAAATCGGGTGTCTAGCGAATTACTAAATGGTTCAGTAGTACTAAAAACCTTCTTCTTATCTAAACTTATCTTAAAATTTTTATTATGTCAAAACGAACACCTTTTAGTTGTTTTTGCCTAGTCTTTCAGCATGTCTATATGCCGCCGACATTTCACTGATGCTACTCAGCTCGTCTATTATTCCAATTGAAATAATGAGAATTTAAAAGAACATTTAAACACATTTTCAGAGACAAAAACAACTTTTTCTGTATCGCTACATATGTGTTTACTTTTCTTAGCAACTTTCATACAACGAGCTACGATTTGTATATTTGACGAGCTAAGTAGCATCAGCGAAATGTCGGCGGCATATAGACATGCTGAAAGACTAGGCAAAAACAACTAAAAGGTCTTTTGACCAAAAATAATAAATTTCAAATAAAATTGCTTAAGAGCGAATATATCAATTTTGAATTCAACTTATCTAACTTAAAATGATCTCAAATCGTTGAATTATTATTGTTTTTTGCTTTCAATGCACAAATTAACTACATATACATGTGATTTATTATTTATCCTTAAATAACAACTGATTTTATAAAAAAAAAAATTTTTGTTACATATTGTCTGTTTTTAATAAAAGATTAATTCTCGGGAATCCCAGGAAATGAAAAAGTCCAGGAATTTTCAAATTCTAATCATAACAGTTAGAATAAAAGTAGTTCGAGCAAACTTATTTGGTAAATGAGAACAAGAATGGCCGAAGTGACCATTCAATAACCATGTATTTCTTTTCTTTGCGTGTATAGAGAGTTGAGAAGCCAGAGAGAAAATAACTAAGGCTATTTTCAGAGAATGTAGTAAATGCTTGGCTAAAGTAAAATAAATCTGCTTTTATTTCTGTGTCTTAAAAAAGAAATTATGGTTTTTAAATTCAAATGTTTGGTAATAAAATTCGTAAAAAAAACTATATTTAAGTGATTCAAAAATTTCATAAAATGGCTAGTACTTGGTAAATGTCTGAATAATAATTTTTAAGTGATACCATTCATTTGGCTTCATTATTATTGCTTTTAAATTGTTTTTGTTATATTTTACACATTTATGATCAAATTTTTTCTTACACCTGTTTCGAACTCCAATAAAAAGAAAAATTAATTTAAATTCAGTTTAAACAAAGTTTTATTAAAATTAATTTCAAATACATTTTATTTATTATATTATCTCTTAAGAATATAAAAGAGCTTTTTGAAGAGCGCGTTCAGCGCCAGGTGCAGCTGATCCAAAATATCTCGGTAACGATGAGTTTGATGGTGGTGCGGTTGGCATTGTTGATGCTGCTGTCAATGTTTTGTTGCGGGCTGCAAACTCTGTTGTCATACCCTGTGCAATAAGAGTATCTAACAAGTTATAGCTTTGATTTATTTGCGATGGCTGCTGTTGCGTTACAAATGTTTTGTCGTGGTTTGGCATGGGCTGTCGTGCTGTTGAGCTACCACCTGCTGCTATTGATGTTGCTCTGTAGCCACCTGCCAACAAACCTGTTAATTTAGCACGATCTTGCAAATTAAAATATTTATCATGTGGCATGAAATATGTCTCCGGTATTTCTGGCCTAATTATTGGAGTAGTCAAACGCAGAATCTCTTGTCGGGCTTGATAAATTTTATCTACGAACTTTTCCACACCTTTTGTAGCAATGGCCAAAGTAGTTTGTTTGCGTTTCTGACGTATTTTTATATGAACGCCATATTTGTAGCTGAGGTTTATTATTTCAGAGGCAGCATTTTGATGATCATGAAAGTCAAATATTAAATCAATTGGTAGGTTACCAAGTAGCTGCTGTCGTGCCTTGTAGACATTTTCTATAGTCCCATTTATATTCACTCGAGAGCTTCTCTGGGATCATGCATATCTGATAAATCGGGAAATGTTATCTTGGTATTTGTTTGTTGCATAATGCTAAGCAAATTTGAGTTATTTTGGCCTTTAACAATTTTATGATGTTGTTGCGATAATTGTAGTTGCATTTGTACACAAATTTCGTTTGCTGTTGCTTTGAAGAGAAAATTAATCAAATTCTGTGTGGCCTCTTTAACTTTTGCCGGCTCTTCTTCTGATCCCTTGACTAAAATCAAGGAATAGTAAGGTCTGCTGTGGGAATAGATGATGACTTCTATATTATACTGCTGCTCTAACAACATCACGTATGGGATTTCTTTAATTGGTTGAGAAGGATGACAGGGTGCCTTAACAGGCAGCTTAAATGATATCACCAATGACGTAGACAATCGCAGCAATGAGCGGGCCTTTTCTACATTTTCTAAAGAACCAACCACTGACACTTGATTAGATGTTTTTCTCAAATCATTGGAACGTTTTGAATTCGGAAAATGTATGTGTGTTGAAGTATCTTCCGTAATACGTTTAATATTATGGCCACCACAGCCTATTATGCGGGAATGATCAGAGTGGGAGATATTCATTTTCATTACAACACGAGTACCTTCCCAGCCCAAATTGGCCAAAATGATTTCTTGAGCTTTTATTACTTCACGTTTTTCACCAACAATACGAACACGAGGATTCTTTCTACTGTTTGCGCCCATCTTCAGATTGCGAGGCCAGTCAATTAATGTTCCAGTAGTTTGCATTATGGTTTCAAACAAATACTCTGCTTCATTCTTTCCGGCGATTTTGCTCTCAGATGTCATCAGTTGTTCTAATTTTTTGCGGTCAATCTTAAAACATTGAGTGTAGAATTTAGCTGCATTTGGATTTGCATAATTTGATTCCCCAGAATGCTGTAGTGGCATCATTGAATGGGAACTGATTGGTAGTTTAGCTTCTGGTGTGTATGATATGTTGCAATTGAGTTGAGTTGTAGCCGGTGGTATTTGGGCAGCAGCCATTGCATAGGATTCATATTTCCGTTGTAGAACTTTTGGTGCTGGTTCTGGTACGGGACAGATTTGATTATTAACACTTGCCATTTTTGCTGATACGTAAAACTTTTAATTGAATTGTAGTGCACTCTTCGCGTTATAGTTTGTAATTAAACATATATCAAACTAACCGCGGTTTATATACTCTAGACGCTGACAAATATTGACCCTGTTTGCGGTCAGGTAATAAAGAATTTTTCACCCAGAAATCGTCAATGTTGTGTAAAAGCTACCTAATCACAGAATGAGGGTGTTAATTCTTGGGAATTTTTACCATTGTCATCAATCAAACATTATAGATCACTTGTGTGCTAATTAGGGTTCATTCTGGTACACACGTGCACTACATGTACCGTCAAGCTTGTTACCTGTGAAAACCTTTTCATTATGCAGACAATTTCCACAAATAGTGCACAGATATTTGTTATGTAAATTGAAACCATAAAGTTTTTATACCTGGATTGATTTTAACCGATAGTGATCGCCATCCTGGTTAGTTATCTGTCTATATATTGATACATAATTTACTGAGCCCCTAGTAATTAATAGGAATTACTCGATATCTAAAATACAATTGTACCAAAAACTAAATGTTTCTTTGTCTAAAATGTATCTGAGTGAGCGAACGATCGAAGAAGCAGATTCAATATTTGGGAATTGTTGGCATTTCTATTTCATCAAAAATAAAAACAACAAATCTGTTAATTGATAGGAATTTTTATTAATGAATTGGAAAACACTGAATTTTTATTTTTGCAAATTAATCTTTTTAATAAAAAACAACTCAAAAGCGTACATGCTGTTGAACTACTCAGAGGATTTTCCAAGACAACTTTTCTTTTATTTATATTATCTTCAAATAAATTGATATCGATATCATTTGTACTTTAATTCAAATGTTCCATAAAAAATTTTTTAACATATCTAAATATCAAATACAAATTAATTTCTTTTTTTGAACACACCCAATAATGTTTTTAAAATAATTAACATGTATCATTATCTTTTTATTTTCAGGTATGTTTTCCAAACGATTTATATATATTATCAGCATTATTGTAAGTACATACATTTGTTCAATTCACATGGCCCGTTTTCATAACTTTTCCATACTTAAAAGTAGAATTTTAAGCCTTATTTCATAACAAAATACAATATTTCCAAAAATTTAGGAATCATGTAATGTTTAAAATTTTAAATTATGGCATCCTGCTGTAAGATATCCGGCCACTAAAATCTAATCTTTAGCTATCGGTAGGTTGCTAAAACTTACTTTTTGCACAAACAAACAAATATAATTCTTAATTTATTTAATTCATCGAACTCTGTTTTTAATTTTATAATTTTATGAATTTTTTTCCAAGCTGTATCCCAGCTAATAAGTGTTCAAATTTACTTTGCTTGCCTTCTTAAAGAAGGTATTAGTCGCTACAATTTATCACAAAAAATCCTTCACACAGAACTCGAAATTCCAATTAATATTTAAATAATTATCAAATATAATTCTTTTACCTAAATATGTGTGTAATAAGTTAACGCTTATACGTGTATGTGCATAAAAAATAACAGAAAACAGAACATCAGGAAGGTATAAACAAGTGAATAACAACCGTGAATTCATAGCAGGTGATAATCACAGCTGTTTTATTTTTAGTTGCAATACTAAAATTTGAAGAACATAAAGGCCTAAAAAGTATAACATAAAATATATGTACATGTGTATCATTAGTTCGGCAAAAATATAACCAAAATGAGAAAATTATTCACATCTCCACATTAAAGAAAAAAAAAATAACCACTCTTGGTTAGAAATAACCAAAAACGGCATCCCTGTTTTCCACCTTTTTATACCCTTCACATACTGTGTACACAGAAAAAAATATGACCATTTTTTTTAACAAATATTTGTTTGTAGAACATTTTTTCTCCAATTAATAATTCGTTTTGATTTTATTATTGTTTTGTTGGTTTTTTCAGTATTTATGGTATAATTATATGTGTGTATGTACATACGTATACACAGCAATCTACATGCATATACAGACATATTTGCGTCGTAAACAAATGTTTTGTCATATTCTATTACTGCCTGTTATAGATAGTATAATAATTTAATAAGAAAAAAAAACGTTTTTATTTTGGTATTGTGGTATTTAAATTTGACAATTTTGTGATAGATCCCATCGCAATCAAAAAAGTAATTGGGATTACGAATTTAGTAATAGAATACGAAATTTATTTTTTTCTGTGTAAGGGTATATATAAGTTTGTGATTCCGTTTGTAATTTTTCAATATTCATTTCCGACCCTATAAAGTATATATATTCTTGATCAGCGTTAATAGAAACTTAATTTAAACGCCAAACTCTCAGATCATCATGCGGACAGATTGCTATTGAAATTCAGCAAAATCGGTTCACGAATAGCTGAGATATATCCGAAGAACCGGAGGTACCTCGAAAAAAATTTGCATTTTGTATGGAAATTTTAAAAATTTTTTCGATTTAAAGTAAATATTCGGATTGGACATAGAATTTGTGACTACATCGGTCCATATATAGCCGGGATATAGCTAAAACCGATTTCTCAAGAAGTCGGGCGGTTAAGTAAGCCAAAACTCTTTTTTGTGGCAGAAAACATATATGATAGTAAGCTACGGCTATTTAGAAGTAAACAAAAAATTTTTATGGACATCGGTCCATATATAGCCGGGTAATAGCGAAAACCGATATCTCAAGAAATTGGAATTTTTGGTAAGCCAGAACACTTTTTGTACCACAAAATACCTAAAATAGACAAATATAGATGTCTGAAAGCAAAAAAAAATAATTTTGAACATCGGTCCATATATAGGCGATATATAGCAAAACCGGTTCTCAAGAAATTGAATTTATTGATCCCGAAATGGGCCTACGGTAGTAAAATATAGATTTTTAAGCAAAAAAAAATTTTTTTTTGGCTTCGGTCTATATATAGCCGGGATATATCGAAATTTGGCTTTTTAAACCTGAACTCTTTGTAGAACCGATATAAACCTGTTACATACAAATAGAGATGTACGCAAGCAAAAAAAATTTTGGACATTGGTCCATATATAGCCGAGATTTACCAAAAACCAATTTCTCATGAAATTGGACTTTTGGCAGAACAAACACAAATCTGAAAGCAAACAAAAACCAAAATTTATTTTTTACATGTGCCCATATGTATAGTCGAAGAGTGGTGGAAACCGATTTCGCAAGAAATTTTACTTTTTTGAACCGAGATGGACCGGCGGTAGTGAAATATTGACATTTGAAAGCAAAAGAACAAATTGTTTGAGATCGGTCTACATGTAGCCGAGATATAGTGAAACCGATTTGTGCAGAATTGGACTTTTTCGTAAACCAGAACATTTGTTGATATCGAATTCAACCTGTGGCGGTAAAACATGGATATCTGCATACACCGGTTCATATAGCCGAGATTTATCTAAAGCCTATGTTTTGAAGAATTGGGCCTGTACGCAAACAAAAACAATTATTGGTGAAAAGTATAAAATACGGATTAAACACCGATTTTCAAGTATTTAGACACGTAAGCGAATTAAAACTATTTTTGGTGGAACAAAAAATTATTTGCTTTTATTGAATATCTAAGTGTGTGTACATTGACGTTAGTTGGTATTCAAGATTCGGCCCAGCCGAATATAGCTTTCTTACTTGTTTTCTTGTTTGTTTGTCATTGTTGCTATTTTTGACAGCTGCTCAAGGAACAATTCCAATAAAGACGTAATTAGTGCTTTCTGTTGATCACTACAATAATAAAATAATGACGATCTTGTTTTAAGAACAAAATTCTTGATTATAGATTCTAGAAATCGTAAATTTTCAATCTAGAATTTTGGCCAATAAGATTGACGTTTTTGAATTCAAGCATAAATTCTTTAAATCTAGAACATAATCTCGATTTTAAGATTGTATTTTTAAATTTAAGAACGTTATCTTAAACCTTAAAAACGCATAATAACAATCAAAAACATGATCCTTAATATCGAGATGTATTCGTGTATTCCTGAATTTTAAAAATTTATTTTTTAAGGACACAATCATGAAGAAGGTCTTAAGCTAAGATCACATAATTGCCGCAAATACACCAATCTGCATTAATTTTTATTGTGCTGGATTGGTACATGAGATTGTCCCAATCAAATATTCTGCCATCACATGATTGTCTGTTTTGTAGCAAAATGATTGCCGCATTATTGCGAATCAATATTTATTAACTCAGTCAAAGGATTGTTCCAACTTGAGAAAATTAAGAATCACCTGTTGTATTTGTTTTTAGTTTGTTTAGTTTCTTTGATGGTCTAAAACTGTTTCCTTACGCCCTGTCTTGACTAGCAAATTATTTGTTGTAACAATGAACAAAACGTCAGCAGAACTGCTAACAAGAATTTGTTAATGTCTTTGGTATGGAGAGAACGTGTTGACAATATTGCTTTGAAAACCCATAACATTCCAATTTTGTTTTGACGTAAATGAAGTGAAAATGACATTTAATGGTAGACATCGTTGATCAAAAAATTGTTTTAACAACGGTGTCATAATAATAACAAAACAATAACAACTGCGGTCCAGACAAGCCAAAATTTTGTGCTACCAATTATTTGACAGTAGTTATAACAAATAATTTGATAGTTAAGACAGGGCGTTACATAAAAGAAAACAAAAATAATTGTTTTTTTGTGCTTAAAAATTGTTAAAAGAAAAATAAGTTGGTGCGTACACATGTTTGTACACATGTTTCTGTTTACTTTGTGATTATTAAAAATTCAAACAACTGTTCATCTTAAAGTTTCCAATAAATCATATTCATTTCATGATTTGCAAGCTTACATATGTAATTGAAATGCTAAATAAATTAATATTACATTATTATGTATGTATTTAGAAAAATAGAAGGTAATAACAAAACACACGAGGTAAATTTGTTCATACATTGACTTCGATTGCCGCAGAAAGAGCGCAACAAATATTGGCACATTTTGGCATTTTATTGCCGCACAGATGCATATCAAGTAGTCACACGATTGCCACATCAGGGTTGCATTTTGTTGGTAAAAACAAGCACAATATTGATCGCGATTGTCGCGTGAGCCAATTTATTGTGTAGTCAAGCGATTGGGGTGATATGAATGAAATGATAAAAATTGGTGCATTACGGCAATCGTGTGATTTTAGCTTTAGAATTAGAACAAATTTAAGATTTATAATCTTTAAGGCGATCATAAAAATTAAAGAGTTTTATATTAGAATCAAAAATTTTCGCGCTTAACAAACTTTTAAAACTGAAATTTTCGATTTCAAGCGTAAAATCTTGATTTTAGCACGTTTGTTCTCTTAGCGTAATCGAGAAACGATGGCATTTTGAGTTCAACACTTCTCGATTCGAGAAATTACTCGATTAGGTTACAGAAACGAGGCACAGATAACCAACAAGTGTAAACGAACTTTAAATTCTCACTCTATTGTTTTTTTTTTTTCAAAAGAGTCTATTAACACTGTTTAACTAAATTCAATTTACCTCATTACAGGCTTGTAATAAATTATAGCTATTATTCCACTGCTTTTGTTAATGGGTTTATTTTATTTGACACAATTCAAGTATATTCTATACATAATAATACCCTTTTATGAGAATATAAAAGCATTTTCAACAAAAGACAATTATCACTAATCCGAAATAAAACGATGAGTAAAAGCGCTATTAACAAGAGTAGTTTTATTAGTACGAGTATATGTCTACTTTAAAATAAATGTATATATCGTTGGCTTACTGCATAAAAGGTGTAACTTTGCACAACAGATTACATAAATTAGTACTGAGTTAAATGTATAGATTGAGGTAAAGTGGCTTCAAATAATATTTTCATTTGAAGATTTTACATTTTATTCGTTATCTCCTTTTTAAGCAACTAAATTGACATAAATTGTTTGCATATTAAGCCAATTTTGTTATAAGAGATATTTTTCTTACGAACAAGGTATGAAGGTGATGAATGAGAGAGAAATGTTGAATGAGGAAAAAGTTTATAAGCAGATTATTCGTGTGTGTGACATTTTTGCATAAAAAGTTTCATGCAACTTTTTATTTAACATGTAATAAATCCTTCAAAATGACTTTTTAATAAATTGGTATTTATCAATTGTCAATAGCAGCTCAAAATGGGAAAAGGTAAAATTACTTGGGAAAATGTATATACAAATAAAATATTACAACAAAACTTACGGGAGTGCTTAAAGTGACAAGAATAAAATAATATATCTGCACGAATATTATATGGTTTGATATTTCGACGATTCGTTATTAAGAGCAAAATATTTATTTAATAGTATTATATAAATAAATGAATCTTTGTTAGGATTTTTCTGTGCATCTATGGGTGTTAACCTATCCATTTATTATTTATATAATTAAAATATAAATATGTTTTTTGTAATCCCTTTTTCTCCCCTGATTCTGAACCAATTTTGGAAAAATATATATATCAATTCAAAGGGGGTTTCCCGCAGAATAAATTGGTTCAGTAGCTTAGGAGCAATACAGCTCGTAGGTTCTTACTTATATTAACGAATAATAAATAAATAATCCATTGCTTTTGCATAATCTTACTTATTTACGATTTTCAAGCTTTAAAAATTAAATGTTTTGTTTTACAAAAATAACTTTTTTTTTAATAAAACATAAGTTTGCCCGAGAGAAGTTTTATCAAAACCAAATTAAATAACTGTACAATAAATGCAATTTTATATAGTTGTTTAAATTTTATGTTGAATTGTGTAATCAAATTCTAAAAGATCTGATTTTGAAAAATTTGGGTAATATTGCTTCTCTGACACTTTTATTAATAAAAATAGCAACTCTTCTAGAAGTTTTACAGAATTTCCTAATTTTGTAAATGATAATCCCAACGAATTGTTATTTTTAGATTTTGAATCAGTTTTTACAGAACAAAATCTATGCGAGTTTTGGAAAACAAAAAATGATGATCGAAACGTGGTAGCTCTCAAAGTGCGTTTCCATTATCTTCATAATTTGTTAAACTCTAATGGTATTACTCACACTTCTGCAAACGTCGAAAGATTACTAAGCCAAGTCAATTTAAACAAAACATTCTTTTATTCGAAAGTTCGAAAGATTACTTAATATTAAATCGTTCAAATTGTTTTGATATTATATTATTAAAACCAATTTGTAAGAATTATTCAATTCAGAAAATTTTTGGGTAATTTAACGTTTTGAAGTATGTTTTTTTTAAATAAAATACTGTTTATGTAGGTATGTATGTATATCTATGTAAAGTTTTTGTATTCAAGTATAATTATCTCAAAACGTATTTTTTATCAACTGATCTCTTTCATATGAATGCATGTATATATGTTCGAATCATTAAACATTAACTAGTTTCGGGAATTTCAAAAAATTTTATTTATTATTTAGTATGATAATATTTTCTTGTTGCACTTTTTTCATTATTAATTTCGTTGAAATGAAATTTTTTTTAAACGGGATTTAGCTTATATCATTTTAAACGTAACGGAATTTTATTATTTTATTTATATGGGATGATCAGCATGTCTCCACTCTGGTTACGTTAATGGAGCTTCTAAATCCAATAAAAGATGTAGTTGAAGAACTTAGTCGAGGATATAGTGTAGTAGTTGATGCCATTTTAAAAACACCATATTTTTGGAAAAATTGCTGAGCAATCAGAGGAAAATTGATCAAAGTGTAGTGGATACGATGTTAGCATTTAATAAATTATTTAAAACTCCGGATTCTAATATAAAAATTTTAAAAGTTTCGTTGAAATTGTACAATGAAACAATATGTATAAACGCCTGTTTGACCAATTTGTTTAGATATGTCCGTTAACGACAGTGATATATCCGAAACACAAGTCGATAAAAGTTTCAAATGAAACTTAAAAATGCTATTGATACAGCAAAGGCTAATCCAAAAAAGTCGAAATCAAATCGGGCTATTTTGTTGAAGAACAAATTTGCTTTGTATGAGGGAAGCTATGCTTGGTCTAAGAACTTAGATAATTTTACAACACTCTGTTAACAATAAAGCCAACTTCAGTGGATAGGTGCTGGGAACTTTGCAACAAAAATTCGAAATCGGATGTCAAACGAATTATTATATGCTTTAGGGTCATTATTACAACTTCACTGATAACTATCAGTAGGATTTTTCCGGTCGTATATTTTACTGAGATTTCATAATTTGATACCTAAAACATGACTGTAATTCTTTAGTATTCAAAGATCTTTAAATCAAATGAATTTAAATTTTCAAATCATTAAATCTC
>BGZK01003413.1:0-25772 GCA_005406025.1 Eumeta japonica
ACACATCTCGTATAGACTCGAAGACTCTCCTACGCATTCTCGTGGGCGCCAACCGATCAGTTCCACGAGGTTACGTTTGAACCAACATATTACCAGGGCGGCGCGTTCGCGAGAAACCATCTGTGTAAAAATAGGCTTGTAACATTGACATTGAACTTACAAGAATAAGCAAAGTAGCACAGCTATTATGTGGGTCCTCGTGGAGGCCTTGTGCTCCACGCGCGTTGAGATCGTGGCATTGCAAGAAGGGCAAATGAGCTGGGTGGAGACGGGGCCGACTGGTACCACGTTCATCGTTGTAACGGTCACTGAAACGTAAAAAGTATCAAATCATGAATTGCATTCGCGGAATAGTGACGCACTTTCGTTCATAACCTTTAAATATGCGTTCACAAATGAAATGATAACGGAGTGACGATGTAACTTAAGCTACTGATTAGTTAAAAAATATTACAGTTGAATTAACAACTGCATATTAATGCTTGTCGAATTACTACTAATACTTTTCCAAAACACCGTCAGTTTTCGTTCCGGTCCCGAGTCAGTCCGGATCGCGGTCTGGTTTCCGATCACGATACGTTCGACAACCGATCCCAGTTTCGTTGTTCTCCCGTCTCGTTTCGAATCGTTTTCTCGGTTTAGCTACCGCCCGAAGAGATTTAAAAAAACATTGTACTTCTTACACCGTAGATATGTTTAGATACAGTTCGTAACGATTTCTTTTTCTCACATTGAAATTGGAATTGGAACGCGTCACATTACCTAGGTTCTTCAAACGTATGTTGTGTATATTATTCATTTTATATTACTCTTTTGCACTACGAAGAAATTAAAAAAAATATCATAACACCTTTTTCTTATACAAATTCCAAACCCCAGTCCTTTCACCCGTAAGGGGATCAAATTTAAAAGTATTCCGAGTTTCTCTTGAAATCTATGATTTGTATAAAATTCAGTTCAACGACATCTATATATTCTTCTTCTAAAAGTCTATGTACATCACATATTTGTATACAAGTGCTACACTGCTCGCTGAAGGGTCAAATTTTAATAATACCATACAAACAGATAGGTGAGATAGGCAATTTTGTAAACGCTATATTTGCTATTTCGCTATTGCAATTTGCTAAACGTAATATCTGCTAAGATCGGTAAAAAAAGAAAAGGAAAATAACGATAAACATCCCAAACCAATTCCTAAAATTACAGATATTTTTGTTTCGTTTATAAGCACGATGTTGTTTTAGTTAAAAGTAATCAAAAAGATTTAAATTCGAACGCAAGTGGGAGTCCAAGTTAATTGGTAACTGAAAAAAAAAATGATCAGTACTATTTCCTTTCATAGAAAGTTCACGGGGATGCGCGATACAAAATGAAGTTTTGAACTTTTGAATGAACTTTTCTTCCAAGGTCATTAGCTGGCCTCTTCATATGCCAACAATAAAATTAGAAGCTATGGCATTCTCAGCCTACGCGCGTACATTAAGAATGTCTGGTCTATACCCATAGCTGGGCACGTGATCAAAGAAATGAATTCAGTTTTGGTCGGCTGTTACAATTTTGGGGTAGTCATAGCGAATATCCGTTATAGGTGTCTATTTCAATATTTATCATACATTGACAGCTTATACAATTGCCTAGAGTGAATTGCAATCATTTTTAGCTATTCTTCTGAAAATTGTGTATAGACGTCATTTTAAGCTTTAATTTTTTTTTAAATAACAATTTTATATTCGGTATGAACAATATTATACAAACTATTTTGCGGAAATGCATGATTGGAACGATAAGAGAGTTTGCGTGCACCACGCAAGCTCGCTTATCATTCCAATGGCATGTAGGTCTGGTTTAGATATTAAAGTAAACAGAAATTAAGCCTTTGTTCAGACAAAAATAAAAAAAATTTCACTGCGCGTTAGAGCGTTCATTTCAAAGTTCCACCAATTATTTATATTAATAATTAATATTTTGTGCTCTTTTAAAAGAAATCAGTAATTTTTGTTTTGCGCTAAAAGGAAGGTAAAGTACGTTTTGGCATTGGCTCGTTATTAATGAAACAATAAAATAATTTATTTATTTAGTACGCTTGTAGTTTATTTTTTAATGATAATAAAACATTTGAAAAGATTTGCACTGTAGGCAATTATGAAGGTTTTCGTTTGAGTCTTCGAACACCAAATATTGTATACTAAGTCGTCTAATGCAGAAAAGCATTATGGGTTCAGACATACATACACAAAGCCTAATGACATGTGGTCGCAATTAATCCTAAGAGTTTTTAGGATCCATGTCAATATTTAATGAGAGTCGATTCTCGAAAATCGAAATTAATACAAACTTTTCATAATTCAAATTTTTTAGTTTTGTCAACGCCGGTTTAAAAACGAAGTTGCTTATTTAAACATACTTTAGAGACGATGAGACCAGGGTTCATAATTGTATTTTTGTTGTCGATATAACATACTATCTACCTGTCTCGAATAATAATCGTACTCCCATTCGGTGAACATGCCGGAGTTAGAACTTGTCTAGCCTACCTAGGCTTATACTACATGACCGTTAGTAAAGAAAACCTATTTATATTTCTATTTGCTATAAACATATTTCTCCTGGTGTTATTTGAAGATTACTTAATTTATTTTAGAATACAGAAAACTATCTCTTAAAAGTTAAATATAGTATATAGCAAATAAAGGGAATTCATCGATGTATTAGTTATTTTGTATCACTAACTATATTTAGTACCGTTTTTTCCTTAAGGGCATGCAGGGTACAAGCTCAAAGCCTCTGAACCGATGGCAGCTCTGAAAAGCCAGTATCGTCGTACAACTTGCATGTAATTACATTTTGTTTCCATTCACGAATTATTTGGCTTTCTAAAAGGATCCCAAATTCTGTGTATCCAAGCTATGTGTGTCTAACAGCTTCAACTTCATGTGCCTAAGGGCCCCTTGGATAACCTAATGCGACCCGGTCTATATTCCCTAACGACTACGTAGTAAGCTATTAATAATTACAATAACAAGATTAAATATTAACCTATATAATTAGACACAAAGATCATACACCTTTAATGACGTTTCGAGACCAAATAGATACTTAATATTTTAAAAATTAAAGTCGGTATTCACACAACGATTCAGCATTTATTTCGTTAATAAACACATATTTTTTTATGTAGTTCTTTTAATTGGCTAAAACTATCTGAAATAAGTGTTGTCCTCACAGAAGATAATCCAGACAAAAGAATAATAGGTTTAAATTTGAATGACTCATTACTAGATCATGACCCGACTTAATAATTCATGAATGATTGTAAGTCATGACTTAGATACTCTTACAGTCCACACAGGATGCCGACGTTTCTATATAACGTGAATCTAAAATTGAAGTTGTTCAAAGTAATACGCTATAGCCTCAGATGGCTAATTGAATCTTATCACACAATGTCAGTTGACCATATAATGGGTTTTCGTCACGAAATTGTTGTTATTTATATGCAGAGACTATGCTCAATAAGTATACGTCTCATTACAATTTCTGTATTTGTATTTCTTTTAAGAATTTTTATTGGTGTTATTCATAAGAACAATTTAGACAAATTGCGATTATAGCATGCTATTTTTTTATTTAACATCTTGGATTATGCTGGTATAAGTTATTTCATTTAGTTAATGTACATAAATGCCATAAACAAAAACCAAACCATTTGGTGCAGGTTTTAAGAAAAATCTATTTTAATTTTTAAATTGTATGTTGCTTTACACCTGTCTTACCTTAAAACTATCAACTTAAATTTACAACATTATGCTATATTCTACGCTATATGCTGTGTATTACATAACATGCATATATTATGCTATATATTACGCCATACTGGGTTTTTCACTGTTTCCCTTTTGTGTTTATAGTATAAAGTGTGAAGTGGTATTTGTGTCGTTATATGACAATTACATGTGTCACTGTATTTACTAAACATCGTTGCCGTTACATACACAACTTAACCACAGCAGTGCTTTTGACTTCTGCAGCTGTCCTGTTGCTGTTCTTGATGTGTACAGTTTCTATATAATTTACATTAACATTTGCTGGTTACATCTACAGATATTATGACATTATTATTCAAGATTTTTTTTAAAAAAACCGGAATAGGATACTAATTTGAAAACATAATATTTTATAATATCATTAGACATTACAAAATATTTATAATATTTCTTTATCGTTATACGAGTAATAGTTGGAATTAAAACTAGAATCAAGAGCGTGACCGAAATCAGAATACGAGACAGCACTGACATCAATATTCAAAGCAGGACTGGGATCGAGCATGCGATCGGAATTCCCTAAAACGAAACCGGAATCGAGGCCGAGTGGGACCGCGGTCGACATCGACATCGGATTCAGAATAAGAGACAGCACTGACATCAATATTCAAAGCAGGACTGGGATCGAGCATGCGATCGGAATTCCCAAAACGAAACCGAAGTCGGGGCCGAGTGGGACCGCGGTCGACATCGACATCGGAATCAGAATAAGAGACAGCACTGACATCAATATTCAAAGCAGGACTGGGATCGAGCATGCGATCGGAATTCCCTAAACGAAACCGGAGTCGGGGCCGAGTGGGACCGCGGTCGACATCGACATCGGAATCAGAATAAGAGACAGCACTGACATCAATATTCAAAGCAGGACTGGGATCGAGCATGTGATCGGAATTCCTTAAAACGAAACCGAATCGAGGCCGAGTGGGACCGCGGTCGACATCGACATCGGAATCAGAATAAGAGACAGCACTGACATCAATATTCAAAGCAGGACTGGGATCGAGCATGCGATCGGAATTCCCTTAAAACGAAACCGGAGTCGGGGCCGAGTGGGACCGCGGTCGACATCGACATCGGAATCAGAATACGAGACAGCACCGACATCAATATTCAAAGCAGGACTGGATCGAGCATGCGATCGGAATTCCCTTAAAACGAAACCGGAATCGAGGCCGAGTGGGACCGCGGTCGACATCGACATCGGATTCAGAATAAGAGACAGCACTGACATCAATATTCAAAGCAGGACTGGGATCGAGCATGCGATCGGAATTCCCTTAAAACGAAACCGAAGTCGGGGCCGAGTGGGACCGCGGTCGACATCGACATCGGAATCAGAATAAGAGACAGCACTGACATCAATATTCAAAGCAGGACTGGGATCGAGCATGCGATCGGAATTCCCTTAAAACGAAACCGGAGTCGGGGCCGAGTGGGACCGCGGTCGACATCGACATCGGAATCAGAATAAGAGACAGCACTGCATCAATATTCAAAGCAGGACTGGGATCGAGCATGCGATCGGAATTCCCTTAAACGAAACCGAGTCGGGGCCGAGTGGGACCGCGGTCGACATCGACATCAGAATCAGAATAAGAGACAGCACTGACATCAATATTCAAAGGAGGACTGGGATCGAGCATGCGATCGGAATTCCCATAAAACGAAACAGAAGTCGGGGCCGAGTGGGACCGCGATCGACATCGGAATCAGAATAAGAGACAGCACTGACATCAATATTCAAAGCAGGACTGGGATCGAGCATGCGATCGGAATTCCCTTAAAACGAAACCGGAGTCGGGGCCGAGTGGGACCGCGGTCGACATCGACATCGGAATCAGAATAAGAGACAGCACTGACATCAATATTCAAAGCAGGACTGGGATCGAGCATGCGATTGGAATTCCCTAAACGAAACCGGAGTCGGGGCCGAGTGGGACCGCGGTCGACATAAACATCGGAATCAGAATAAGAGACAGCACTGACATCAATATTCAAAGCAGGACTTGGATCGAGCATGTGATCGGAATTCCCTTAAAACAAAACCGGAATCGGGGCCGAGTGGGACTGCGGTCGACATCGACATCGGAATCAGAATCGAGAACGGGATAATGACTGGCATCTTGATTTCGTAATGGGGCGAGATACAAGTTGAAGGAGTTGGTTTTGTGTGTACGCGAGCGGAGCCACGGGCAAAAATGAGTTTATAATTAAATGTTACATATGAAACAGAAAATTGAAACAGATTCAACGGTGTCTTGTTTTACGTTATTGTCGAATTACTAGTTTAGACGCTATAAAAAAATATTCTACTCATAATTAAGCTGATAAAATCAAAACTCTCAAATTTTTGTTTACAAAAGATAACAAGATTTTATTATAATACGTATAGGAAAATGTTTGCCATCGTGTATTTACTTTCACTACGTACATTAGTGAATTTCAATAGATTTAAAAAATATGAATTAGTTTGAATCAAACGGTATACACAATAATATTCTATACAACATCGACCCGAACCATAAAGTATTTTTTCGACCAGAGTAAAAAAAATGATAAAATGACATGTATTCAACCCATTAAATCGAGGGCGACTGATATAAATCTATATCACAAATGATTTCACAAACCACTCCTAAAATCAATGGCGTTATTTACTTTTGTAGGTTTATTTATAGACGAATTCACTTATATTCAAGGTGATTAGCTGCCTTTATCATTAGCTTTGTTTAATAAAATATTGTTTAGTTTGAGACTAATGCGAATTATACACTCAGATAATTAGACGCAACGATTAGGACACTTTCCCGTGTAATTAATCCTTAATCGTCCAATTGTTCAATTTTCAAACATTCGCTACAATTATAAGCGTTGTATTGGCAAGCTCTGTGCAGTTAATTAAATTCGCTTTTATGTGCGTGTGTGTGAGAAACTCGATTCAGTTTTCTCGTAACGAGGTTCTTCTTGTATGACTCACGAATCACATTAAGTGTAGTCGTGAGTCATCACACCGAATTGTATTACAAGGTTTTCGTTAAAAAAGATGAAAAAGTTATTTCATTACGACTCTATGTAAATGTGACTATTTAGAAAAAAATGGATTTGCTTTCATTCATATTTAACATAATTTTCCTTTACTGTGTATTAAAAAAAAAAGAAATTGATTCCTTTTTAGGTTTCCGAGCCAAAATGACCAAAACGGAACCTTTATAGTTTCGTCATGTCTGTCCGTCCCTTCGTCCGTATGCCACAGGCATTTTGATTCATAAACTGCAAGATGAAATTCGGAGTATAGGTGTCTCGTATAATCCGTACTTAGTTTCAAAGTTAAAAAACAAAAATAAACATTTCTAGAGGGGCACTCCATACATGTAACGGAAGAAGAAATTTTTCAGTCAAATTTTTGACAGTTCTCTTCAAAACACTAAGGTTTCTAAGCAATTTTTTGACTGATTAAATATTTTCTGAAGTGATAGATTCGAAAGTAGTAGAAACTGTATCTCACTGTATAACTGTATCTCCTTTATTTTCTAAACCATATATTTAAAAATATGAAAAAATATAAGAACATGATCGGATATACCGTTTTTGAGTTATTGCCGGAAAACTGCGCTTCTCAACAAAAGATGTATGCCATGAACATACGCTATTTTGCTGGTATACCTTAGTTTATACTAGTTTAAGAGTAGTAGTTGACATACCTACTTGTTCCTCTAGTTATAGACGACTAAAGTGTTTATACCTATTATGTGTGGGAAAAAAGTATAAAAAGTGTAACAACATAGTTTTTTCATCTGTAGAGCTTTTTATTGTACTAACGGCTTCAGAACCCTACACCGAGCATAGTCCAACATGTTCTTATCCGGTTTTTTATTGTTTTTTTCTTTTAATTTCTCTATTACATTTCGATACGACACAATTTTTCATGCATTATGTATTTGTGGTTAGTTGTAACGGAATGTTTAAATGAAAATACTTAATTCAATAAATAATATCTTCAGTAATTTTTTCCATGACTATCTAACTCTTACATTTTAAATTTATAAAACATAGAATACGTATTTATAACATAATCGTTGAGAAATAGAAAATATTCCATCTTTTGTACATTAATATGTGCAAAATGCATGAAATATACATTGTAGATAACATTAACCGACTTAAAGAGCGCAAAATCGATAAGTACACAAACAGCAAGACAAAAAAGAAATAAATGAAAGAAGTAAGCCACAAAAAAATATTTATATTAGGCGATCATAAAACAGGAATAAGCAAGTTAAAAACAGCTATAAGAAATAAGTTTAGAATCCCAGTTAGGACCACAAAAATAAGGAAATGCTTTTTTTTTGGACATTTTCCAAAAACAGTCCGTACCTGCTTGAGGCGGAGGCGGTCCTGCCATGTAAGGTGGCGGGGGGTTCATTCCAGCTGGAGGAGGGTCCATACCTCCACTTTTGTCCATTTTGCGTTTCGTAAGCGATTAACTAATATACAAGCGATAGTTTATAGTCGACCTGCAATTAAGATACATAACTGAAACTGGTCACACCTGTTAATAATAAAATTGTGATCCAGTTATTGTCAACGAAACCGTAAAATTAATAAGCGCTTTCAGATGAAGTTAATCAAGCTCCAAATCCCAAGGATAAGACATTTTCCGACATGCAATATATTTAAATTTTGTTATAATATATGATATTGATACGGTGGCCATTTTGTATAGTATGTAAATGTACAGCACGGCGTCACTTGTCTCAGTAATAGAACGTAATACTCCGATTTAATCTCTACTATTACCCTTTGAAAAGGTAATCTGACTCATAAAATACAACATTAATTATTTCGTATTAAAATAAATCAAACATCCTGTGTTATCAATGTCACCTGATTGCGCGTGCGCTTTGGCAACTAAATCGTATGAATGTCAATAACCATTGACATTAAAACGCAAGGAAAATGCAACGATATTTTCCGCAGAACAAGTGAACGCTCCCCATTGGTTGCGTTCGCACTGAAGGCACATTATAGGGCAGTGAGACATGGGCAAGGTCGGAAGGAAGTTTATAGTCGGGAAAGCTACAGCAACGCCGCACAAAGTAAAAAAGTTATATAGGTGGGTCATTAATATGTAACAAAAGTTGTTTATTATTTTGTTGTTTTTATTGTTTTACTTTAAGTAAACATATTATAATATGGTATTCTATAACGGTAAAAAAAGCCGCGGTGCATTTACATACTGTACCGTAAATAATGAACGGAATGGCCTATAAATACTAGGGTGGATTTCTGCTTACAAAATAAATATCAAATACAAAACAGTAGGTTGATTTTGCACGTAATAACAGAAAGGTAACAATAATGTGACCTGTACAGCACTAGCTCAGAGTCATGTAACTGAACAATGTTCACAAATGTTCACAGGCTAATAGTATGGTATACACTGAAATATTGGAGACTCTAAACGCCAAACAACATGTTTGCGCAAAAATTTAAATTCAAATTATGAAACATTTACGATTCATTTCTTAAAAAGCTTTGTTTATTAATTTTTCCTCCGTCATTGCATAAAATAATAACTTGGTAATGCTAAGAAATACTATTTTTCCACTAAAAATTATATGAATGGACTCTTAAAGGGGTTTCTAATTTTATATAAAATGCATAATCTGTGTATATTTAAAACGTATTTGTGTAAAAATCAGTGTTGTTGATCTACTTGTTGCTAGAAGTTTTCAGTTCTGAAATCAATAAAACCGTGTTTTATTATTCACGATTAAATACTTCGCTTCGTGTTTCAAAGTCTCTTTCGATAATAGTGTGTTAATGTCATGTCCTGAGACCAAACTAAAACTTGTATTGAAGACGATTACGTCTACAGAAGCCGATGTGATTTGCGTAGATGTTCTTAATGATGGATGCCTTTTACGTTTTCTATTGGAACTTACACTAAATTCCAGTATCTTTAAACAAAAGAACGGCCAAAGGGAATTTCCGATGCGAAACTAAAAATCTGAGAAGCCGTCGAACAGTTCAAAGACCTTGAACATTTGACATTTACTTTGAAGATCTTCGAGCTCAAAATAATTTTCATCTTATTTTCATGATACTTAACGAAAACATAAGAAGGAAATCCGCCTCATTTGCATTTCTTTAATCGGATATATTTATTTAATGAATCTGTTGATTGAAATGAAAATAAGTATTTTGAGTTTTAAAATTGCACGAAATAGTCTACCCCAATATTGTATATTTCCCAGGTCTGAATCGTTGATGACTAAAAATTTGAACACTCAATATTTATGACACTAGATTTCAGCATTCTATATTTTTATAACTAATTTCATATGTATTTTATGTGTAATCTATAATTTCAGGGTGCTTTTAGATAAAAAAAAATTTAGAGATCATTGCAATATTGATGCAATTTTAAAACTGTGTTGTACTCAGAGTAGAAATTATTAATATTTAGAATAAATTTTCTGTAATACATATGTACGATATTGGAGCAAGAATGCAATACATAGAATTTGCCACTACGAAAGTCTTCATATCTACAGAATCTGATGCTTTTTAAAAATATCTTAATGACATCAAAACTCGCTTTCCTCATCTAATCTAATCCTAGTGTAATAAAAGAAAGAACATCTTAAATAGATATACGTATACGAAACAGGTATATGTATATATATAAACAACGTATTGTAACGACGCGTGTACGGTGAAGGATAACACTTTGTCATTCACTAATGTCGATTTATCAATGTCACTAGCACATACAAATAATAAAATCAATAACGACTAGATTGTTCAAAAATTGACTGTCTGAGCTTTACTTGGTACTTCGTTAACATTACAATATTGTATATTTTACAAAGGAAGAAAAAATACAATATTTATGGTCGATGTTAAACGACATACTGAATTGAACAATTTAATTGAAAAAGCTAATGAAAGTCTGTGTACTCGGTTATTTAATAACCACTGAATAGCCGTAGTTACAATATTTGGCAACACGCTAAATACAAAATGACATCACATCTGTTGTTCTGGGAAAGACAAAATACCATTGTCTATGTATTTCAATGTATTTCATTCAATGAATATCTGTGTTTATGCCAAAATTTATTTAAATGTGTCAATGGGATTGATATATTAAAAATATCGTATGTTATTTATTAGTATACATCTCAAGCCAAGGACGACTTTAATAAACGCAAGGATTTTGTTAACGATGTCACTCAAAATAATTAATAATTTTGACGATTTTGTGGGTGTATAATTTTTAAATTCATAGATATGATTAAATTTATGATTTATCGTTCACATGATAGTCGTTAGAATACTTTTGATAATGTACAACCAACATTTGAAACAATTTTCACTTACCATCACTATTTTTTACATAAATAATGATGATATTGAATTAATAACGATGAAATTTTACATGATAATAAAGGTAATTGGTCTGGGTTTTATAGGTTTTTAAAGTAAGTAGACACCATTTATACAATTAATAAAACTATAACGCAATCGATTAGATAACTGAGTATGTTTCAAAATATTTGCAGATGATATGAAACCATATAACTGTAAAACAAGGAGGTCGTGTGTTTATAATTATATAAAAAATTAACGATTGTGCAGTTCACACGTGGTAGAAGTGAAGCCTTCAGAAAACTAAGCTGCCGAAGAATCAGACGAATGTAGTACCAAGAATAGAATAATTATAGGATTTATTTATTATATATATTGATACCAAGTTTAAAAATTATTTTATATTTTATTATTCTGAATCCATGTTTTAAATTTCAACAAATGACAATACGCAGGTGCACACAAACATACATATCTTTTTCTATTGCATTCTATCTATAATGTATATGTTTGTCTCTACATTTACATCGCCGCAGTCGTCATTGCAATAGCAACAAATTAACAATTTACATTCTTTTTACTCGAAAATATCGTTTCATTTTTTTTTTTATTTCATCACTCTTATACATTATCATCTGTTCTTAGTGCAAATGCGAAAATTGCGATAATTCAGACTTCCATACGTGGGTAAAATATAAATTAGAACATTCCATTACATACGAACATACGGATCCAGCAGAGGTTAACGAGTTAATAAACTTTGAAGGCCGACTTGCATTGTTTTAAATTGCTGTTTCTGGTGTCTAAATTCGGATGTAGATGAAGCGCTGACAGCAATCATAATGGTCAAATACGCGTATACGATTGAATTAATACTTATAGCTAATGACGAGAAGACACAGAACAGCATTAAGTTGCGAATGATTTGCGAGCACGATGAAAAAATTCCAAAAAAAAAAAAAGAACCAGCTTAACTATAATAATGATATCTGAATGTGTAGATATATTTATATTATTATGTTTTAAAACCGCAAGTTCGTCTGAATCCATAGAACGGAATTCAAAAAAAAAAAAAAATAGATACCATAATGAATCTAGATGAGGAAGACCAGTACGAAGTTTTTTCAATGTAGTCATACCTTAACTGAATAGATTTAACGCCTTGATTCATAGCGGGGAGACCTTGAGAGAACTACGCGGACCGACTGCGTTGCCGGCTATCACAAAAAAAGGTGGACGAAGTAGATAAAAGGTCTTTCCTAGGAAACGATTAAAACATCGCTTCGCTTATAACCGTTGCTTTTTAATAGCCTTGTGTTCCTTTTTCCGATGGCTATAACGCTAATACGGTATTTTGAATTGCCCTCTACATTTTTTTACGATCAAAATCACAGCATTCTCTCTCATTAAGACTTACAACCAGAACATTTTCTCGCAATGCTTTTTTACCTATTAATTTAAATGTCTGCTATAACGCGAAATATTGTTTCTAAAATTCCAAATGGCACTTAAAGATAGAAACTCTTTCAAAATGATTGCTTACCCTAATTCAATGAATTTAAGAGTGAGCGAGTAGGTTTGGCGACGATCAATTACATACGAAGAGATTGTATACGTTGCGGATTATTATACAAGGAAACTTACATAAATTTTTACAGGAGCATCTTCGCGTGGTGACAGTTATGCGTTGAGTAACGTACTATCCACCGCGGGCTAAGAAGTAGGCTCTAGTAAAATGTTGCCGTGACATTAGAGCAGGATTTAAGGCAGGCTCGTCTCGGTACGTTTGCGGTATTATTATGAGCTATGAATCACGAATTTATCAGTACAGTACTGTAATGGTGCGTCAGTAGACCGTGTGGTTGTTACAAAATAGACCGACGGTCGTTAAAGTGAAGCGAGCGAGATGTTCAGGCAAAGTTTGGATTGCAAGTTTTGTCTGTTACGGTTTTCTAGTACCAATTCTTTTACGAGTTCAAAAGAATATCAATATTGAAAAACCATCATTTTACTACTGTGAACAATAAGCGATCGAACGCCCGCCTCCGTGGCTTCATCACGACAACGCGTCCATTCGCTCGGAGCCCAAAACTGGTTTAGACATATGAAACTTTGTATAGACTCAACAGAGATAGAGAGTTTTTGATAAAATAAAATATATAAAATAGTATATAATAATATATAACAAAATAATAATCTGCAGTAGGTATATTTTTTGTAACATCACAAGACTGTCTGAATATCGTATACATTATGTTGTGTTTCAAAATCTTTAAAAAAAATATATATATATTGGTATACCCATTAAATGGGAGTAATTAGAATATCATTAACATATAATGGTAAGCACCATCACTTAATTGGTGAAACAGTTTTGACTATTTTTAATGTAATTCTATATAAAGCCAGGTGGGGATTCAGAAAAAAATAACAAATAGAGTAGGTCTAATGATTTCAATAGTAATACTAGTAAATTTATGAACGGTACAATAGTGATAGTTTCAAATTGCAAAAGAAAAAATTATGTCGTATAACAAAATTCTATTTATATCATGCAATCTCTATCAAATGAACTCATAAATGATATCCTGATTGATTTAACAGTGAACGAAAAGATGATAAGACCAGATGTGAAGTCAACGATGTAAAGTTCTCAATGCGTTTTGAAAGAATATAGAATATAGCATTTATTACATACTTTTCGTTTAGGCAGCGTAACATACGTCGGTAAATAATATTCGCTTCAGGGTCGCTGGTTGTATTTTACAATTTAGTCGGAATAAAACCGGGTTTCTCTTATAAAAGCCAAACATTTAATATACGTTATTTACTATAGAATACTATATGCTTTTCTAAAACCATAAGAAATCATCTGAAACTCATAAAATGTATCGGCTTTCTTTTTGTAAAAGTAAAGCAGGCGTTGGTGAAACGAGCGCTATCGCCATGCCACTCGTTTACAATATTACGTCAGAATTTGAAACTGAACAAACCACGATGGTTCAGGGTTTTATACAGGAAGCACACTGTAACGCGTACTCGAACAAGTCCAACTTTCAGGAACGCCATATTATTTTCCCAAAAAAGACAAAAATGAACGTACCACTTTAAAGGACAGTCGCTACAAAGCTTGGTACAGTATAACGCACGAAACTTTGCCGCTCTGAATTGCCTGCGAATGATGTAGTGCACAGGTTTAACACTCCCTGACCTTCTTTCTCCCCCGCGTGCCATTACTTACGCCATTGCGACGATTTTCTTACTAACTTCACAGCGGCAGAGCTTCGTGCGTTGTAGTGAATGTAAGCGTATGATGGCAATTGCTAAAAGGACTTGCGCTGTCCGGCCTCATTCTCGCTTTTTATCTTTTGCGCTCAGATTTCGCGCACGGAGCGCACAGGTTTGGTAAAGCAAAAACATATTTTCTTTTTTCAAGGCGTACTATTTCCAGAAAATTTCAATACGTCGATGCTGAGGGCGATGTGCACTCGGTAGAAACACAGGAACCGATGGCCACCCTAGACCCGGGGCGAATGGTTTTTAATTTGACCTTAAATTAAAAACTTATTTGTCAGGAATCGGACCGTTATGTTAATACGTATGTCGGGTGATAATAATTTTCAGGGGTTAAGTCATATTATCTTTATTCATTATCTTCTTTACAATCGTTTTCACCGTTCATTGATGTCTTCATAGATTAATTAAAATTTACTAGTAGAATCAGCGTATTGAACAAAAACGTTTTAATGAGGATAAGATTTCATGAATCGTAAGAAATTTTTATGAAACCAATTCAATTAAATATTTTATACGTTTTAGTGAAAAACATATATATATATATTCCGATTGCAATTTTTTGAAGTAAATCTTTTTCAGGCGTAACTTGAAAGTAACTGAAATGTTTTTAGATGGAAATAAAATTGTATGTAAAATCTATAGCCTATTTATGCAATTTCCGTATTTACAATTTGAATTTGGCATTCGAAGTGAAAGTAAAAATATTCAAATTCAAAGTAACCAGCATTTGGTAACTCAATACGCTAGCCCAAAACATATTTATTAGTAATGTAATCATTTTATTAATAACTAGCAGCGCCCGCGGGTTCGCCCAGGCGCACGGAGAATTAATTGCTTCAATTTTTATATGGCGCGATACCATTAAATTTTAACATGATTCTGCTTTTAATTCAGCCATAATATTTATCAAGATACCGAAATAATACAATCACAAATAAAGATAATGAACTTAAATTTCATTTACATTTAATCCTTGACCAACATAATTTATTGAGTATTTTACAAATAATCCATAAAATGTTGATGTGTTCTTATCATTTTATCGCGCTTATCAATTACGGATCATCGTTTTCATTAAATGGAACGCATATTTTTTATCACCGTAGTTCGAAGAATCGGAGTAACACCCTCGATCGATAAAATGGTAAATAGGAAGATACTTTTCTAATAGAAATGTATGCAGTTTGATGTGTGTCGGCATGCGTGCAACAGGGGAAGGGAGTTTTGTCGTTAACAATCGATCTTATGTTATTGGGTCGCGTAACTACGAGGTACTTATATATAAATGGAAGAAATTTTAGCATTACCACTTACGGTATGTGTGAAAAGTGGGTTTGAAGATTTATTAAAAAAAAATAATACACTTAAAGAAATATTCATTACGGGCACGAAATATACTTTTTTTTTAATTACTAGCTTCCCGTTCATGGAGCCACCCGCTTGGACATAAAATTTATTCCTTCATCTTTGATATTGATTGATTTCGCTGTCAATCCCAATTTTTATTATTTATATCCCAATTTATATTCCCAGTTTTTAATTTTAATCTCAGTTATGTTTTGATTTTGATATCATTAGGCTCTTGACTATAATCTCGGTCTTTACCCGATTTAGACTTCGATCTCTTTTTCATTTTTTTCGATTACGATTTGAATGAGACTGTGAAAAATAATATATAGGGTATTAAAATAAAATACTGAATCTAATCGGTCAGGGATAGTGTAACTTTCTATAAATGAAGGGATTTTTAGAATCGGTGTGGTGGTTCCGTGCATAATATAAGCACGCGGGCGTAGTAGGTGCCAATGCTAGTAAGTATAATAAAATCACGCGCACATTCGGATACATCGTTGCGTCAATATTTCAAGTTTAACAACCGACTATATTTCGAGTTTAGCGGCAACAAACATATACAAGCTGAATTTTTATATGTAAAGATACTTTTCAAAGATTACCATACTAATTTTTCTAGTCCGAAACATGGATTTTTTTCGAAAAGTCATCATCATCTGTGCTATGAGCACAAAGCGAACGCTTTGATTTACCAAGGATAGCATGTTAATCAGCGGTGTACCATATAAAAAGTGAGGTAAACACCTTGTTACGAGCCTGCCACAGCAATAAAATACGCCCGTCTAATTCGCTTGAGTCACTTTGATTAGGTGCTATCAACAGCTCTCGTCTTGCCGCGTCCTGTTCGGTGCGTGCGTGTCTAGAACTGCTTACATATAACTTATTAGTTTCTATCAACCGTATCCTTCCGTTGCGCTGCAGTTTCCCAATCTTTATATGTACATACTTATATATCAATTATAATCATACAAATATTTGAATATTTATGTACTTAGCTTATTGACGCTGTTTAAGCTGTATTGCCGGCTTGAGGAGTTTTTTCTCGATCGAAGGATACGATCTTAGGTAATAACAACTAAGGAATCATTTAAATGAAATCGATTGTATAGAATCCGCAACCTATTGTCTATACAATAGGGTTGATTCTATATCAACCCACAAAAATTCTCAATGAGCGATTCGAAAAATCATAGCATACAAAAACGCACAATTTAAAATAACTAACGTAAATTAACATACACACCTTGTTCCATATACAATTCGGTATCGCTCGAGTTTGGATACGATTGCCTCTTTCTTACTCACAAAATTAAAGGAAAAATGACAACGTGACCATGAAATACTTTAAAGCAATTGTGAGGATTTTAAAACCGTCGACAACCGTTTATCGAAAGTACACCAACAACAGCGCGCATGTGAAGCATGGGATTGTTGTCTTTAAGCACTGCACGAGATATAAACGTACTTTCAAGGACTACAACAAAACGCTTTCCTTGAATTCAAATTTTATTCCAAGCTATGATAAAGTTTGCAATGAAACGAAGTTAGTGACATATTTCTCGATACGAAAAACCATGTACAGCCTTATATTTTGTTATATTCTCACTGTACTTCCACAAAACGCAGTGACAATGTAACTATGTTTTCAGTTTCATATATAATCCTTAGATAACTTTGATGAAGCGAATTTGTGATAAAATGGATTAACTTCTTTGGCGCTTACGTCAGTTTTATTAAGCGTATTGTAACTCTACATGGTGTTCGCAATGGCTTCGTCAGTTTTTTCTATTATTCACTCGATTACTAACATTTGATACGAAGCATCAACTTAATAACATATTCGATATTGCATTTTCCTTACTACGGAATTCCCTATACAGATAATCTCATAATATAATTGTGTGTATTATTGTCAATAATATCCTCAATGCACGAAACCATCCAGACCAGGGTTCATACTATGCGTAGTTGTACACATCGGTGTACAACACTTTGTTGTACAAATACACTAACATAACATAAAACATATTTGTAATTTCGAGCTGCAAAATGAGCAGAGCGCGGAGCGAGCGTGATTTCCCAGGGTATTTATTACACGCGCATAGCGCGATGAGGAAAATTATTGGGAGTACTTTGTATTTGTTCAACGCGAGTAAAATCCTTTATTCTTTCACCCAGACGCATTCGTGCGAAAGAACACTCGCCATCACGGTACCGACTACCAGAGAAACACCTGCTGCGGCCACCGGCTCAATATATCGACAAGTGTTAAATTAATCCGAGCGTGATGGTGCCCCGCACATTGTTGATCGCGAGCGAGAATAATGCGTTGCAGCTACGTTTATAAATTCGAAGTCAAGGCAAAGCGTATCGTGCCATACTAAATTTAGTCATCTACACGAATTTCTAGTCAATGCAGAAAGTAATATATTAATGCGGCTAAGTTGTTCACGTAGTCAGCAATATAATATAAAAAAAAAACCTAAACCCTAATTTAGTGTGGCAGGTGACCTGACTGTAGTACGAAAATGTACCGGGTCAACCGATGAGATATCAAACTCTGGCAGAATACACATGAAATAACAGCTTCCGTTGTTTTGTTAAAACTGCTCTAAATGACGGCAATCCCAAAACATTTTCTCTTGGTATTCAGTGCACTCAAATAATAATATTTACAACAAACATTTACCAAATTCAAACTTCAATTTAAAGACTAGTCCGAATTGATTAATGAATCATTAAATGTCGACGCGATATTCACTCGTAATGATTGTGTCGAGGTCCGAAAATACAATATACATATTACTTCTTCATTTACAGAATTTTTTGATATTATATTCGTTTCAAAGCGTTGACGGTAACTTGTAGTGCACTGTTGCAGTTTACTATGAAACTGCCGTGTCCACATAACTAGCAGTCACTCGTCCAACAATGACTATTCTTTTAACAATTCAAATATGGTTACAGTTTTCACTCGCGTGGATATAAAATATATCTTTTCATTTTTTTTATCGGCCTACCTCTCTACCAATTTTGACCCTGATTATAGTTATGTCCCTATAGCGGTTATAATCCTAATACCGATCCTTATGTTTATCTTGATCCTGTCTTGGATATTGATGTTAGTGATAACAAATTATTATTTTTACTGATATTTTTTAAGCTATTGCATAGCTTCTATCGCGGGTCTTGAGCGTGGGGACCGAATCCAGAAATTCCGTAACGAAAATAACCTAACACCCCCCACTTCGACCGGCACAGCGGTGATACTTTTTAATTTTGCCATCTATCGATGAATAGCAGAACTTTTAATGACTTTTTTGAAATATCACGTTTGTCTCTTTAGTTAAGCAACTCGCCTCTTGGTGGCATTGGTTGTATCGGCGTTACTGCGCATGCGTAATCCCTCTCTTCGCCCCGCAATCTGGTGACTCATGCCTGCTTAGAGTTTCGGCGTTAGGGCACCTCCTCAAAAAAAACACTGCATAAATAAAATAAATATATAATTATAATTGCATAAGTTGATAAAAAATACTATGCAATAGCTTTACTGCGGCAGTCCCCGAGTGCCACACGTGTTTTTTTTAATATAAAAAAAATCCTATTCAACGGCAAAAACGGTAAAAAAACTAGTTTTTTTTATGGAGCCCCTTTAATATTTGATATACATTTTTTTTAATTTTATTATTTGCAATTATAGTGGTAATAGTAATACATATTTTGTGACAATTTTGAGAGTCTACCTATTACGTTTCAATAAATACAGCCATGTGCCAATATACAGGATGGACAGAAAGATGGACAGATGGACGAAACAGTAATCAAGTTCCGTTGTTACTTTTGGATATCAAACTCTAAAAACAAAATTGTGATCGAGAAAAACCACCAAAAACACGTTTCTTATATGCGGAACTCCTTTCATTCATAGCTTTATTTTATTTATATTCTTTGTTAATATATCGGCCTTAGTAATATATATTTCGTGAACATTTCAATTGTCTATTTATTTCCATTCAAAAAATATATAGCTCTGTGAAAGAGGGACGGACGGACAGCAGAGACTTGGTAATAGGGTCCCGATGAAACGTTTTGGGCACGGAACCCTAAAAAAGAAAACAATTTTCAAAATCCTTTCTTTCTGTCTGTCTCGATCTCAATGACCTGGTAATGACTCAAAATATTTAGTGGGTAAGTAGTTTCATTTCTTTATTTTAGATAAGGAAAAATTGTTAAGTTAATTAATTATACACGATACTACATGACAACAATAAACTACTCGTATTACCTAGAACGAACGGCGAACTACGTTCAAAAGATATTACGGAATTTCAATAGATTATCAATATACACATTTAATGATAATTAAAAACAAACGATATCTTATCGATACGGAATACTATCACGTTTACCCAAGTCCTTATCTTGCATGTAAGTTTTTTATTTACATTTAACGTATCTCTTCCGAGAAAAATCTATATAAAGGAAATTTATTTATTTTATTAACTTACATAGTAAACGATTTTTTATACATTTAAAAAATATAAATATGCCTAATCAAAAATGACCAGTATACTTCATTGACAAATCACGTTCTTGCAAGAGCATACAAAATTGTCTTCGAAAGTAATCGAATGTTAGTAAAACTTTATTTAGTTCTATCGTGTTCTACTTTTACATTTATATTTTTCTAGTTGTATCTATAACAGTGGTGATGTCTGCGAACAAACTGAATAGGCTTCCATTTTGAAATCAGAAAATGCATCTTTTATTTGCATTAAAATGTACGATACGTACATCATAATCTTAACATTTATCATACATAATATCTATTCATACCCCAACTTCCTATACATAACTAATCTACACCTTTTTAAGTTTGATGGACTTGCAGCTAAATTAAAATAAAATCCGCAAAATGTCCACTATTATACACAATTTTTGAAGAGCTGTCATGACTGCGCGAGCGTAGAGTAAATACGCTTTGTCTTTTCCAAGGGCAGATTTTCGTTGCACTCTTATAATTTGAGACGTTTATTTTTAATCTACGAGCTAAAACACAAGCAGCGATGCTTTCGGCTCACTAGAGTACCCAAAAACGGTAACCCTGCGCTTTCTCTCTAGCGTTCGATATCCAGTGTTGCCAACTGCTACCGAAGGCCTGTTGCTAAGAATTTTACAGAAAGTTGCTAGATTGAGTAATTTGTTCGTAGCTAGAAATAGCCAAATTTTCCAGTAAAAATAAATATCGTTTTACATGATTATTAGAAACCACACAACGATGTTTTATTTAAAGGCTTTAATATTTATTGCATTTAAAATATAATTAACAAAATAATACTCAAATAAATCATCTATAAACTATAATAGTAATACTATATAACTACTAAATTGACAATTAAAAAAAAAACACAATACTCAATTAAATACTAGAGGAAGTTGTAGAAGATTGTGAACACTGGGAAGTTAATGATAAATCTTGTGCAGCTAAATCAGCTCCACTTGATTTCGAATATTTTTCCACAGTACCCGTTTTGTCAAGTACGGACTTAGGAAGGCCGTAGTTGTGACAGCATTGGCTGCTTTTCCTGAGCGAATATCTGTCACTGTGAATATTATTTTCCTTCACTTCAACCCAAAAGGAACAAACTATTTTATTTCGACTATTTTCGATCAACCAACAGAGTCTACCGATGATGATCAATGGAATGAAAAGAATAAAATGAAATTGAAACAAAGATCTATGAAAGTAGTAAAAGGGGAATCCTAACAGGCCACAGTAAGACGATCGAGGGAATCCCCAAAGTGATTCCGCTCGGTTTTCATACGAGTAAGCAAATCGCATAATACATTATCATGCTCACTCTTGTAGGTGTTTATTGCTACTAGTCTGTTTTTCGGGAAATTGCTGGCCGGCACCTTTTCCTTTCACCGCTCTGGCCAACAACCAAAAGTTGCTAAAAAAAAAAAATTTGGTTGCCTGTAAAGTCGGTATACGGGCGAAAGTTTTACGTGACAACGACTTTGAATGGTAAAATCATTTTAATGTGAATATTCATTCGTATAGTAGGAAGAAGGATGAAATAATAGTAACAATTTAAAACATTTATTTATACAAAGAATTATATTTAAAACATTAATTTATACAAAGAATCTCGCACTGAATTTCATATTAACAAAATTTTATTTTTACCTTTACACATACATACGTATTTATATACAAATATACATACAATAACTTGCAATACATTTGCAAGCTATGCACTAATTCTCTAGTGCTGCGCGCGGCAGACCGATCATAGTTGAGTGGGAGAGAGACGGGCAGATCGGCGGGCCTCTCTCTTCGGTGACTCATCGTTACGTTACCGAGCGTTACACTTTTCATAAGTGACTCCAGCCGCAACCTAATTTAAGACGTTGTCACGTCAAAGTAGCTAAAAGTTTAGCTGCATGTTTCAAAAATTGTAGCTGCCTGACATCAAAAATTGCTAAATCTAGCTATAAAGTAGCTAAGTTGGCAACACTGTCGATATGTGTCGTGCTAAGGACGAAGTTTTTACGACATGAAATTAACTGATCATTTTAAATAAGATATTTGTTTCTATATTTTGCTCACAGAGTTATTGACTCGTGAATTTGGTCGGTTTATTATTTCGAGGGTTGCCAGTTGGCGCAGTTACTTGATGATGGTTTCATCAGTTTTATGATTCTGTTTATTTGTAGGTAGTGGATCACCAGTATTAATTGAGAAGCTTCTCTACAGAGTTGTTTGTTTTTAAATGAAAAATTTTCACTGCTCTCTCACAACATCAGCGCTGGTAGAAATCGATTGCTGTACAGAAAGTATTCATATTCAGCCTTTTTTCGAAGCAAGCTTGGGAAATAAAAAAAATTGTACTCGCTCAGACATGATTTTTAAGTTCCCGCTAAGAAAATTGAAAATTTTCTAAAATTTTCGGGAAGTTATTGGTTTCACCCCATTTTGCAAAAATCGAGTTCTTATCAGATCTCGACGTTCTGAGGGTTTGGAAAGCTTCCCTGATCATCCCTGAGATAACGTCCGTGTGGATGTGTGTGTGTGTGTGTGTGTCTGTGTGTGTGTGTGTGTGTGTATGTGTGTATGTGCGGATGTATGTAAACCTCTTATAACATTTAAACGGCTTGACCGAATCGAGCCCACTAAACGGCGTTCCAAAGACTTTCACCAAACTTAGATTTCCTGAAAGTTTGGGTCGATTTGGACCAGTTGATTTTAAGAAATTTTCAAAAAACTATGAAAAAAAATTTTTTAAAGTGGTTTTTTCAAAATAACTTTGAAATGGATTCACCGATCAATTCCAAAATCTAATCAGCTCTTAACCTATTAAAAACACGTCGATTGCCGCAAACCAAGTCAAAATCGGTTGATTCGTTTGTGAGAAATCGTTGTCAAAAGAAATCGAAAAGAACAGTTTTTTTGGAATAACTACGAAACAGCTTAACCGATCGATTTTAAATTCTAACCAGCTCTTGACCCTGTAAAAACACGTCGATTGCCGCAAACCGGGCCAAAATCGGTTGATTCGTTTGCGAGAAATCGTTGTCGAAAAAATCGAAACAAACCGTTTTTTACTCAAAAAATCGCGTCAAATCCCGTATATTTTCGAGTGTTTTGAACTCGAAAATAGCGGGAAGTTGCAAGGTTGGCCTACAGGGTTAACCTATTTTTTTAAAGTAAACAAGGGTTTTTCAAAACACTCCATGTGTTTTTGTACAAAAATATTGTTCCTTAACTAGCAATTGTAAATTAATTGAAATGTTGTATTATCCTTGTCTGCTGGTTTCCGGTTTTAACAGCGGGTGCAGGAATACAGACGTAAATAAAATAATTGATTCCGTAAATGAACATGTCTAAAATCAAAAACATTAAAGTAGTCGTATCTTTAAATGAATTTGGAATTTCGCTTTCAAATTCTCTCGGTACTTAAAATGGGAACGTAAATCTTAACCAGAACTGATGAAACGATTCATTGACGTAGTTATATTCTTAGGTAAACGGCAATTAACATTAAGCGGGTTTTCTTTGAACCGGCTTCCCTTAAAAAATGTTTATCTTTCGCTATTGCTGTACGATTCATTTTTAAACACTATATCAATCGTAGAATTGTTCGAAAAGTAATTTTTTATGTGTCCGGATTTAAAATTGACACTGACCAGACAATATTTCACTAATAAAAGGAAACCAAAATGCATGAACACAACAAAACGAGTGGGATTACGATTCGCTCGCAAGTTCATCGTTGTCATGGTTACGATGTAGTAAACAACATTAGAACACACGAGAAGGAAGCACTTTATTTTGTCATTCGGAGTCGCCAACGGGAGAACGTTGATTCTTCTTATGTTTATGGAAATTTCGCACGTGAAAGAACGATTCAACTACTTTTGTAACTTTTTTAGTGGTAAAGTTAGATCTATATGGCTCTTGAAGATATGATGAGAGAAGTAATTAATCGAACAAAAAAGAAATGATTAAAGTAATTCGTGAACTACGAAAGAAACAAACTGGATGCAAAGTCAAAAACATTGTTTGTTAAATAATAAACAACACATTTCATTTGCTATATACTTCCATTATCCATAAATACATTGATATAATGTCATAGTGTTACAGCAATTGTTCATTAAATAGATTAAAATACGATTTGATACCAAACTCATATTGTATGTGCTGGTTGCTGATCGGAGTTGTCCTATTTTCCCTATTCTCGAAAACCTCGTATAGTGGCAAATCAAAGGGATGGAAAAGAGAGGAATTCGCCCTTCTGTGTGATGTTGTCTTCCCTCTCGGCGGCCACTGTGGTTTCGAGCACGACTGCACGTCTGTGCTGGTTTTATACAGAACACGTAGAATACACTTACGGTTCACAATAATTATAACACATAATATAATGAGCGATTTGCGATATATAAAATTCGATATATAAAAGAAAGCGAGTGCGGGTAGGAGCAAATTCGGTTGCGGCCGTAAGGGAGGGGTTTTCTGCCACTGCATTAAATTCGAGAATACGGCGTAAACACATTTTAAATAGTAAAGTTTGGTTAATACTACAACTTCTTTTTACAATATTATATTCCTGAAGTCTATCAACCGTGATTCGTTTTTATTATTTTTCGTACATTATGACAAATGAAAAACCAAAACAAAACCTCAAACAACGTCATCTTTTCTTCGCATAAACACCTAAATAAATAATAATAATACGCTTAATAACCCACTCTATGCTGGATTAACAGACTAGCTACATCATCAAATTATCGCCAGTGGCGTGAAAGTTTCAAATGAATACGACAGTTGGTAGGGGATAAATTACCAACCAGGATGAACCACCTTTTGTAATCATCAAAGGTTTTCATGTTATGTTATGTTATATTATCAAATTACCTCATTGCTTATTTTCTTAAAGTCTGAGTCAATGTGAACCTATGACAAGTGATCATGAGTTCATTAGGATCACTCGACGACCATTATTACACTAAGACGTTACAATATAGTCAATTTCAAAATTAGTGAAAGAGTTTTTATAGATATATTTGCATTTTATTTATTTCTCGTTTAGTTAGATCTCAACATAATAACAGTTTCTGGTACTAGTACGAATAACGTAATTATTAAAGAAAGGATTATCTAAAATAATAAAAATGTATCAATTCAAGGAGAAAATTTTCTGACAATTGGCAACACAGTGCTGTCAGTGCATGTAACATCAATATCTATGGCACACAACACCTTTATATTAGTGCGAGAGAGACAAATATAGTTATTAATTCATACTCCACTAGTTTTAAAGCTAGATCTTCAAAAGTGACTACTACGTATGTTTTAGGCGAGATAAAGAGATTTGTTACTGAATAATTAGCTAGGTACCTGAATGTTGTTAA
>BGZK01003414.1:0-25759 GCA_005406025.1 Eumeta japonica
TTTACATTACACAATATAATTGTTCGAACATTTATGACTGGAGAATAGCTGGACCGATTTTCATTTTTTAATTTGTTGGATTTGTCTCCGTCCCAAATAGCAAAAATAATATAAAACATTTAAAATTGACAAAAAATAAAACGCTCTCTATCATCATTATCACAATTTTCCATCACCACGCGGGTGAAACCGAGACGTAGCTAGTATAGCATAAAACGAATGAGAATACACGTAGCAATTGTCGCAACAAGTAAGGAAACATGAATTTGATACATTCCTCTTGAATATTCATCATATTCTATTCGACGATTTTTTACATCATTTGTTTTCGTCTTTTAATCCATGTTTAAGCAGTCGGGTTATTGGTGTGAGACGGTCAATGCGGCGTGGTGACTCTTTAACCCCCTCCCGCTCGGCCTGGCGAGCTATACAATACAGCGTCGTTGTTCATTTGGGACACGTTTGATTTTAGTATTAAATTAGTATTTACTTTCTAAATGAAGATGATTTTTTTCCTCAAAAGTCTAATAATTTTGTTTTTTACTATGTCATATTTTTGATTTTGTTATATTTGTTTCATTTTATAAATCAATCTTTCATGTATAATTTCAAAATAAAATAATTTTGCCGTTTCACTGCTAGGTGTTCAACGACGGCTCATTATTTCATTATTATTTTTTGTTTTTTTACTTACTTATTAGTTCTGTGTCAATATATATGGAACTGTTTTCTCGTCATTAGTGTTGTCAACTTTGTGTCCGTTTTAGAAATGGTGAAAATTTGTATACTCATTCGATATATTGTTATTAATTAATTATAAATATGTAAATGGTTCAGGAAATGATGCATTTTTTCATCTCTGTCTCCATGTAGTATTTTACGATCATCATATTGGTTTTATAGAAATACAGTCTAACATGGCTATAAACATCGTATAGTTTAGATGAATTTATACATACTCTTCATTGGTCAACGTTCATCATGCATGACGTTGGAATGTTTCGAGGGAATAAAATTGTTCAGTGACGTATACCCAAATAGGTACGTGAAAAACATAACCCTGCCTTGGCTGTCAGATAAGACGTTGGAAAATTAATTAGATAACGATATCCGTAAAGTGGCTGTTAGAAGGTGAATAATTATAGTTTATTCCTGATTGTCATTTTAAATTACTTTTAAGCATACAAGTTTATATATTTCGTGATATTAAACCTTCTAATTTTGATACAGCACTCGGTATCAAAATGGTGATGCGGTGTTTTGAGAAAAAAAAAACTTTAAAGACATTTATTTTGGCACTAAAATTCACCATTTTATTGTTATTAACTAATTATTAATTATATATATATTTATACTAGCTATGTTTATACTCAGCTTGTGCTCGTGGTACCGCTTCCGTTGGACTACAAAACTATCTAGGTTTTTGTTTAAAAAATTGAATTTTGCTTATGTACGTTTATTATGAGATAAATAAACCAAATATTTCTAATTTAAATATATTTTTAGATATTTTAGACTGAATAACATAGTTATGAAACCATGTAAATCGGATGATTGTTTCCCGTAAAAATTACATAAAGGGATAGACAAACAGAGAAACGTTGAGTTTTTTAATATATATATAGATGACGTACGTTATGACAAGTTCTAGTAAAACGGAGCACGCGGCGACGACGCGCTTCTATTTCGTGTTTGCACTGACTATCGATTTTGAAAATAAATTAAAATCAGTCAATTTCATTTACAATTTGATGTATGGACAGATGTGAGCTTAAATAAAAATCAAAATATAGCAAACATTACAAACATAATAAACAACATAAAATTAACTGATTAAAATCATTAAATCAAGACATTTAATCATTGATTTACAAGCGGATAAGTAGCGGCCATGGCTAGTTTGTTCAAAATAAAACCCACTCCGTTATACGAAACAATTCTGTATACAATTTTGTACATTGACTTACATATAAAATCTTAATCGTAATAATTCTAGGTACGATTCTTTGTGACGGATTATTTACGTTAGTACCTGTAGCACAGGAATCAAACAGTTGATAACTGTTACTAACTTACAGAAACGTTACCAGAGTAGTCTAGTTTCAATGTAACGTACCTAGAAAATAGCCGAGCACAATGAAGGGTTTCATTGTTATTCAAACAATTTTCATGATACCTAAGTTTTACGATTTTCTTTAAATTTGAATATAGACGGCGTACTCTTTGTCTGTGATATTTCGGATAATAATTGAGGCAGGATTTTAAAAACTGTAGAAGAGTACTTAAATGTTTAATAATTTTTGAACTACCTTAGACGAAAATTTCATTTGAATCGTTTGAAAGATAGGTCCTTTTTAATTGATATTGGAATCAATTTTTGATATCTGTCTTACATCTTCTACAATTCCATTCTATAATTAGGCAATAGGATTGAAGTAAGCGAGTTTAACAATAAAACTCTACCTCTATATTTTGACTAGTAGAATCGAATTAATTTATTAATTTAATATCACAACTTTTTTAAATATATCACAGAGAAATGCCAACGGTTAATGTCAATAGCTTTTGATACACCCGTAACAATGAACGACGATTAACTAAGAAAGCTTAGACGACCCTGTGCCTTTTACGGTCAGTGTCTCAAAAAGTCGTTAATCCATTGCAGATTCCGAGCGGACCGAGCGAGACCGGAAGGGCGATTTTTTGCTGACAATTTTCGACAACCCCTAACGCGTGCGGGCAAAATATGAGTTCCTTCGCTCGGACGTGCAACGACACACGACATTTTAACCGTCCGTATACCATTGTCGTCGTCCGCTACTTTCGCTTCGTACCGGAATATTAGGTATGTTGTAATAGTTTGCTTTTAATGTTACCATTTATAGTGATATTCGAATGATGTACGTGCAACATGTTTACATTTAAATAAAATGGAATTTTGAGGAATTCATTTTCCACTCTAAACATGTATAAATAAAATCTAAGGTGTATGTGCATGGTCCTTATGGACTCTAACCTGCTGGACTGATTTTAATGAAATTGTCAGGAAGTCTACATATTAGTCCAGCTGGTCATTTTGTGGAATTTGGCAGCGATCGGATCCAAAGATTTTTTTTGTTTTATTGGCAATTTTATGCTATTGTTTCCCTAAATTAATATTTTTGGGTAAGGCAAAACACCTTTACCATACATATCTAAGACTTCGTCACGTAAGCGCCTCGATCTATCCACAAAAAGTCATCTGGCTATAGATAATTATTATTAATGCTACCCATGCAAAGCCAGGCGAGTCACTGGTATATTAAAGAGAAGTAAATTAAAACCCATGAGGTAAGTCATTTGCGATTGTTTTATACCATAATTTATGTGATAAATACTTTCTAAAAACTCAATCAATTCCATTTATGAAATTATTTTTGTAGTGTTAGCAACCACTAAAACGTAATAAAACGGTTCACAAAAACACTATAATTAAACAAGATAAAATTATTTCAATATTTATGTTGGTATTTCATTATAGCATATATAAATAATACAAATAGGTACCTAGTTCCTGTTCATGTAATTAAAAGCGAACATTCTTCTCCTCATGTTTTTACAATGCACGATCGTTTTGACTATAATAAACAATTTATATTAGGCATGAAAAATGCATGTTTAAAATGTGCATATTTTACACTACAAATGCAGAGATTTTGTAATGAAATGAAATGTGACGATAAGACGAAGGAAGGCTGTGTAGCGACTTCAGAATCGTAAAGACTCGCTTCCACCCGACGCCGGCCGCGCTCGCGCAATGTGGCGAACACGTGACGATGAAATCCGGCGCTATTGTTTAGGTAACGTAATCTCGACGTCGGCGCAGGGCGACCTAACGCCTTCCGTCTCATTACGGCCTCTAATAATTCAAATGGCGTTTAGTGGTCCCGCGGCGTTTAGCTAGTTACGTACGCTATTAGCCTGGGGATCCGCTTCCGTAGTCCGCCGACTCCGCCGCCGAATTAAATGACGCTCGTGATGTACTCACATGATCAAATATTGTTTCATTCATATGAGGCGAGATCGAAATGATAATGATAACTTTTACGTGGTTAGTGTATCGGTCGTTTATTAGTAGGAATAGAGATGTAATCATATAAGAATAGTTGAACGGTATATTTACAGTACAACAGTGACGATAAGAATCGAACGTTTCTTGTTAAAATAATCTTAAATTTTAATAGGCAAAACGAAAAAACTTGTTAATTCACGTTTATTGTGTATTTTTTTAAATATATACAAATCTACAATATTGAAATATTAATAAATTACATATCAATTCAAAGGTGTGTGAATGAGTATTTTACAATAATTAACTGAAAAAGATTCTTTCCTTTGACGTCTTTTGAGTAGAATGCGTTTATAACTATTAATCGATGACAATACTAATTGCATTCAATTTTAATAATAAAAAAATAGTAATATTGATACGGTTAAACGAACTAATACCGATTCGGTCGAAACATTCCTTTATAATTTTATAATTTACGATATATTGATGTAATCATGTGGAACGATTACTTTGAAAATTCAAAAATATTCCATATAAAATTTTGAATCCAATAATCTTAGTTAAATAAGCATTATGTATATACGCATATATATGTACATATAATTATATATAACTTAACTCCTTTACACGAAAAGTGGGAATGATTTTTTTCCGTCTATTTAAAGATCCGTTAGCGAAATATAACTAATAAGAAATAAAACTTTAAAGGCCAAATTTTATTACATATAAGTGTCTCCTTGCTCTGTGGCTAAATGGTTGTTTTAATATTTGATGAAAGGTTAGTTGTGAGAAAATCACAAAAATAGTATATGTAAGAAAGTCATCCTAGAACTAATGTAGGCTAGTTTTACTCTGACGGTTTAATTTTGGAATAATCATAAAATGGATTTCTTATGTAACCAAAACGAGTCAAATTGGGAATTGCAATGTATTTGTCGTCTATAAGGGTTTTAGTTCTGTGGTTCTCTTGGAAAGACTGCACGATCAACGGAAAGTCAATTCGAGCTACGTAATAAATTAAAATCAATTGTTAATCAAACCAAATAATTGCCAAATTAACAATTACAACTAAATTAACAACAAACAATTAATACGAGAATTAATCGCATCAAAAGTGGGATCGCAACTTGAATTAGGAGTGGGATGGGAAAAGAAGTCAAAAATGGGATCGGATTTAGGAATAACAGCAAGTTCAGGAGCTACAATGAATTGAACTCAACATAAAAGATGAAAGAAGTCATTTAATACACATGCGAAAGCATTTAGATATAATGTATTATAAAAGCCTTTAATTTTAACACTGAATGGCATATTCTATTGTTTACAAACGAAATATATAGTGTTTTGAATATACAATTAAAAATAAGGATATAATCCACAATATATACAGAAAAACAAATTTCAAAACTATATTTTGAAATAACAGTCTGCTTATTTATCAACTTTCCTTCCATATTCCAACAGACTGACGAAATTTAAAATAATGCATTTCAAATTAGCTATTCTAAGTAGTTATATCCACTCACAATAAAATAAATATAAAGTTCTAGCAAAAATTAAATCTGAAATTCGCTCACATAATTCAATAGCCTCTTTACAAGCAGAAGAATTTTTCTTGAAGATAATTTATCTAATATTTATTTTGTCATCATCGATAAACCCTATTTTTATTACTGTATTGAATAAAAACATCAGTGTCAAGAAACTCTCGTGAAAAAGCAATATTTGACTGTATCAAAATAAACAAACAATTTTACTGGACCCAACCGCAGCGGGACCTAAATCTCGTCTGAAATAAAAATTCAACTCAAATAAACATTAGTTCTCTACCTAAACTGAACATGAAAACACATTTTCCCTGAAATTTAAAATACGCCATAATTTAATTTATATTTCAATACACATGGGCTTAAAAACTTGATCAGCATTAACGGCATTCTAGCTGTTATGTATTTGAGAATGTTTTAATATTCCATAACAAAATAACAATTATGAAAAGCCATATCCGACGGACAACTTTTGATACTCTTTTAAAACTTCATGGCGATTTCGGCAAAATAGTAAATCGGCTTAATTGTCTTTAATTTTCAACCGCTGATCTTTCCAAGACGCTGTTCAAATGCAAAGTTAAAATTTTGCATAACGGATTGTTAGACAAATACTGACTTGTAACGTATTCAAAACGGATTTAAAGTCAAAACTAAAATTGTGATGTAACAGTGACGAAAAAGTGGGTCGAATATACAATTATTTAACGACAATTGGAGATATAAATAAATGGACATAAGAAAATAATGCAATTATTATGCACGATAAAACATATTCATCAAATGCAATTTCCCCTTCGATGGGCTCCCGTCGCTTGAAAATGAAAGATATCATTACCAAAGAAATATAATTATTTGTTCTTTAAACAACAACCACAATATATAAGTCAAATGAAATCTAATAAATAATATTTTATTTGTTCATTTTTTACGCGCTCCCATACCGTTCTTCCGAACACAATATATTTTATCACCTTACACTTGCGCAAATGTTACTGGCATTAAGATTACTAGCATTTGTACCCAAGTTCGTCGACTTATTTATCCTTTTGAATCATGCTACTAAACCGATTCTAAAATTCTTTCACAAAAAACTACACAATATCCACAGTGATAGAGCCTAAATTTTATTTTGGTACTACCTTTACCCTGATTTCATTCAAACCGGAACTCTGACTGGCAGAATCGTATTCAAAAGCGGCTTCGGGAGCAGACTCGAAAGTCGAGAACGAGAAGAATCGAAATCGAAAACGGGACCAAGGTCAAAATAGAGCGTGGGACTAAAATTAGTGTCGGAATGAGGAGTAATGTTGAAAGCGAAATTGTGATCGGGATCGGGATCAAAAACGGGACCAAAATCGGAATCTACTTGGATCGAGAATGAATTTGGAATATAAAGCGGGACTGCGATCGTAATCGAGAGCAGAGACAAATCAGCATAGAGCTCAGGACCGGGATCAGAATGGAGAACGGAACCGCCGTTGGGGCCACGATGAAAAGCGTGGCCAGTCGATACGCAGGACGAAGGAATTCATTCTATACCACTCGAGTAGGCCTACAGGCTAGCTTTCGCGTTCGCGTTCTCGCATTTTTTCAAAAGCGTGGAATTTTTGATAATAATAGCTTAGTATAATCAAAAATCACATGCTTTTAAAAAATGTCACATTATTTATTCAAATCTTAATTTGAATGAAAATTATTTTCAAAAAGAAATTCACGAAACAAAATTGCAAAAATAAAAGGAACACGACTGCAAAATAGTAAAACTAAAGAAGGAAAGAAGAAGATTTAAAAAGATCATTCATATAAGTGAAACGCATTACCCTCCTTTGGCCTTCGCCGCAGTCTAAAAATAAATATTCAGTTTCAGTTACCAACTACCTTAATTTTGAGGCCCATCAAATACCAAAGCTTTAACCACAAGATTGATTGTTGAAAAATAAGTTTAAGAATTAACGTTTTATGTAATTGCTTGACCTTGTTTTATTTTTGCACAATAGATAAGAATAACAAATCAATGAAAGTAAGAAAATTATTTGTTATAAATATAGAAAAATATATTTTTAATATCTGCATTTATCACAATGAGTCTAATTTATTTTTGGTTCATCATACACTATTGTGCAAACAATCTAGTTGATGCTAATCGCGCATATCCGATGCGCGTGAATTTGTTTTTTAGTTTTGGGACGTGACTTAAATACAAGACTATAAATTAGAAATAAAATTCCGAATCATAATAGAAAATATACGTAATAGAGTAATATAAAAATAATAACGGTTACGCCGTGTTACTACATACATATGCTCAGCGCTCGCAATTCCGCCCGATATATATAGATACGGGCGGAACCGCGAGCAGAAGCTATTATTAGTATAAAACTGTGACTGAGCTGTGTTTATGCATTAGGATATTTCTGAAATATGTAAAAGATATGTTTCTGAAATATATATATATAAAATTAAACAGGTCGTCTAAATAATTCAGTTAGGGTTCGAACCTAAGTAATGAATCTTGAAATGTTCGTTCGTCTGTTTGTTACATAAAGGAATAACGCAAAACCACTCCGTTGAATAGTTTTGCGTGATTGATGGAATTTTGACAATTTGATAGCATGGGGCTTAACTTAAAATATAACCTATCTTTCATCTCATACTGGTTAGTAGAACCGAAGATTGTTAATATTTTTCTATAGTACCACGTGGATTTTGTACGTTCCTGAAGGGATGTATGATGATAATAAAATACATAACAATAAAAGATAGCAAACATTTTTGGGTTTTGAATGTCTATTAGTTTGAATTTATATTGTATTACGTGGAAACGAAGGAGTTAATTTCGACAGCTTAATCTTTATGCATTTTTTTTAATATTCACGCCAATGTCCCACAATGGTAGGCAAGAACCATAGATCTTCACGTGGTACGATCCTTATGCACATCTCTTGCTTCACTGACATCCGTCAGTTGATTATAGAAGCTGGTTGATTTCTGGTGCTTAAAATTTAACCGTTATTTAATATATCGTCATATTTACTTTGGCTGTCCTTGTCGACCCTTGACATATTATTCGCTGTATGTATTCGCTTTGTCGGTCTACTTTCATTCATCTTTTCCGGATGGCTTAACCACGGAAAAGTACCTTTCTACTCTAGTCTGATATATACATATACAATCCTGATAACATTGATAGTAATCGCTTTATTATCACTCCTTATTAAAGTCGTTGAATAATAGGTCAATTATTCCCGTACTTGCGTTGGCTGTCAGGAAGAAATATCGGTTCTGGCGTATTACTGTCAAACATACAACATTTTTACATCAAAGTCTATATATGCAAAACAATGATGTCCTTTGCTATATATTGTAATATTTTCTTTTTGTATTCGTGATTAATTATACTTATCGACATTCTACTATCGATATTCGATGTCTGTATGGACACTCAATTGCAATGTAAACTCTTTGCTCTTTCTAACGTCGTTAAAATAAACATTTGTAATTCTTTTTAATTTCCGATAAGAAAATATATTTTTTAGTTGGGAAGTTATTTTACTCATTCCAACTTTTCATTCCAGCTTACAACACTATTGAAACTATAATTTTCAGCTTGAAAAACTGGAAAAGCGTTAAAATCAATCTTTTGAGCTGGAAGAACTCAATAATTTACTGCTAGGTATATTGTTTGAGTTCAAAGTAACAAAATCGCTCAGCGATGGCCTGCATGATCAACCCTTTTTCGGATTTGAGAACCAAATTAACGTATCATAGATATTTTAAGAATTTGTTTCGATATTTGTATTTTGCAATATAAATACTTTGATTGCGATAAAAATAAAATAATAGAATTATCTATTGATATTCTATTTGTAAGCGTCATCACGCATACATTACTAAGCCAGACTAAGCGTGTTTTATTGGAGAGTTTAGTTCCACACAAATCATAATCTTATATTCTGAATACAAGAATAGTAACTAGAGAAGAACTATAACTGAAATCGGAAATCACAACATAAGATGGAAACTAATATTTTCTTAAAAACGATGATGGAATGTAGGAAGTACCTGCATCACTACAGGAGTTCAATAAATTTAATTTATGTATTTCTTTGTTGAAATTGAAATGTTAGTGTAGAATACATTGACGTGTTGGTTTCTATACAATATTTTATCTTTTGCATGTTCTACAAACGCCGCTTTCAAATAAAACCATCCTTTTCTTATTACTTTCCATGGATACTTATTGACTCTTCATCGCTGGTGAATCAGTGATTAAGACTGTCGTCTTCAACCAAAAGTACCAGGTTTAATCCCGACAACAGTCAAATCGACCATCGACACGAGTAACATATCACACCAACGGAGCGATTGGGACTATAAACGACGGCGACTAAACGATGAGATCCTCCACGCCGACGATGATAATCGACGTGCGGCGGTATACGGGGCGGCCGTAACGCAAACAACGCGTAAAACGGATGGGCGGTCTCGCTGCGCGACCGACGCGGTGTACGCGTTGAGTTAACACACCGCCGAATGTTTACACCGCTTACCGGTATTAACGAAATGATCCTTTCTGTTTACGTGCGGTAGTTTAACGTTTTCACCGGGCCGCTCACCGCCGACGACGGATCAAAATTGTTTACCTTATAAAGGAATGATATTCGGCCGCGGCGGAGCTCCGGCGCGGACCCCACCGCTCACGAGCCGGCACTTAGCCCCGGCGGTAAGATTACCGCATAATTGAGTTATAGTGAAATATTATGCGATATCGATATCCCCGAAGACAACTCGTACCTATACGTGTATTAGCGGTCGCCCGCGTGCTTAACTGAGCATAAATTTAGTTTTATTATTATTAAAATGCTAACATGGTTGCTATGCATGGTTTCGCTCCATGGACGTAGATCAGAATCAATTCCTTTATCTTCATTTCAAAGCCGGAATCGATACCGATTTTGGTTCTCGCTTAGGCATTAGTGGTAGTGATAACAAATTACTATTTATACTGTAATGGACATCACAACCAAAAGAAACGAATAAATATTATTATTACTGGGTATTTATACATTTTTACATAAAAGCTAATGTTGTTACATGCATATAGTATAATCTTATTACACTAATATTACATTCTATTTGAGAACACAATAAACCTCTATGCAAAATTTGATTACAATCACTTCAGCCGTCCACGTATGACAAACATCCATACAAACATACTTTACATTTGTTATGTTATAAATGCCTACAACCATCTATAAACGATTCCGGATTGAATGGTCGCAGTCCCATACCGATACAATCAGTAGTTTTTACGTGATCGAACCTCAAAACGGGAACTTATATATATATCGTATAGAGATAAGCGGGACACTACCGACTGACTTATCGCGAGATCTCCTAAACTATAGGTCTGATCGACTTAAAATTTGGCATGGTCACTCTTTTCGAGACGTAGATGATCACTGAGAACTAATTTTACGCGAATCCTATCCATAAAGAATTTTTAATCGTTTTACATCTACGCGAACGGAGCCGCGGGCAAAAGCTAGTACATTATACACGTGTATATTATACAGCGTCTATACGCCTTCACATATTTAGGGTTAGGCGTGGGCGCGGTGTTTTACAGGGGTTATTCTGCGTACGCATTCAATGTTAAAATAAGTTCGGAACAGAGTTCCCCGTCGGAGTCGGCCGCGGAGTAAATCCTAATCGCAGCTGCCGGCGTCCACGGGCCGGCGGCGGGCACGGATTGGCATTTCAATTTTCTCGAAAGCAACTCCAGCGCGCATCCGCAGTATAGATCGCCGTAGTTGCGAAATGTACTAAAATAATTTCAAAATTTCAGCCAGTCGTCGTTGTATGGCCGGAAGTGTGATCTGTTCCCCTTGTTTGTTTTTCCTTTTTCGACGCTTCTTACCCACAAGTCGATACGGAACGTTGACGGTTTTGTCAAATCAAACTTTTAATGAAAAGTTTCACCACGTGAAATATGGTAATTATCTGTTCTATATGTTCATATTGATTATACACAAAACAAAAACAAAACATAATATGTATCAAAAACGTCATTGGACAATACATACTTTGAATTGTTTAACGTTCAGTGAAATTTTAAACTATTGCATAGCTTTTATCGCGGGCTTTGAGCGGGGCGACCAATCAAGAAATTTCGTAACGAAATGAAACCTAACACCCCACTCCGCCTACCATGTAGCTCGGCTGAGCGTTCGCCTAACGTATATGTATATGGTACGACTTTACGAAGCTCGTACGGATCGAGACTGCTCCGAAATCGGACGAATACGTAAGCAGCTATTTGTGAGAAAGTATATAGGTGTATAGGTATCTATCATATCTTTATAATGCCACACTCACCGCATGTACCCCGTAAGTATACATGTAGATATATACGTATAGATAGGTGTACCTATGTACAACAGTGAATAGCAGTTGCTGGTGAATAGCTATACGCGTAAAATTTGTGTATAAAGTGTTTTAAATGTGAATAAACAAAGTCCATTTATTAATGAAGAGTGATGAAAAACTTGAATTAAAATCAAAGAAAAAAATACTGCATAAATAAATAATTATGATTGCATAAGTTGATAAAAAATGCAATGCAATAGCTTTACCGCGGCAGTCCCCGGTGCCACACATTTTTTCTTATATATTAACCTAGCAGTATAAATTATCTATTTCAGAAAAAATAATTATTTAATCTTAATAGAAATCAAAAAGCAGTAAGATTGTTGTCTTAAATAGTTTTCTATTTATTTATTTATAATTTATATTTGAAACACATGTAGGTAATTCACCTTTACGACAAAATGTTCACGGATTCCTTGGCGTTTAAAAGCAACTCATTTGCCGAATTCTCATTATAATACTCCTCATTAATTTTACTACACAAACTGGAAGCACTCTACATATCGTACTGCTCCTTAACTTTAAATACTTTAATTATTTCTTTAAGTACTTTACGCACAAAGTTCACTAATTCTCATAGAATATTAAATTCAATATATTCTCACTTCAATCGCGCTTATGAAACTAAATTGAACTTACGAAGCGGAGGAAAGTTCTCGTATACTTATTCGTATATACGCCGAAGAAAAAGCGGCTCGAATATTTAAATCTCGACACCCACAGCCTCCGCTGAGAGGGATTAAAAATTGAAAACGCTCGGGTTGACATCGACGGTGCACTCGGCGCTGTCGATGGCCCTCCACGCGCGACTCGCGTCCAACACAATTCACTTGATTTTAGAAGATCAGCTCAAAACTCAAATATTTCGAGTGCTCCAGCCAGGGTTCCTGTCTGATCGTAAGTCGGGTTTTTATTTATTATTATTTTATTCACGACCGAATCGTTTGTCTGTGGTGACTCGTGAAAGGAGATTGTTTAAACATTTTTTCACTGCATTGCTACGTTTTGATAAATATCATTGTCATTGATATTTGTCAAAATGTAACCATACAAAGCAAAAATTAAATCTAAATCTTAATAATTCTCTCAAAATGCAGTATTAAAAGTCGCAAAGAGGTAATATTTTGTTAGACCTCTTACAAAATTACTTTGTTATGAGAAATCTGTTATTTGCTATTTTTATTAATAAAAAAAATGATTTATTGAAAATTGTATTTGTGTCGACACATTTAAAGTGCTATGCAATGCTTAAAACTTTTTAAAATTACTTAACAACTAACAAAAATTGAACAGTATATAAATATTTGACTTCCATATAAATATTATGCTAATAAAATATGTATTAGTTTGCTATCGTAATTATAATTTGTTATTACAATAATTGGATTTGACAGTATTCAATAATAACTATAAATTTTGATCATGTTAAAATATTCTAACGTTTCAAATACATTTTTTATTACATTTTGATTATAAGGACAACAAACTACGGTAATTTTTAAAACTGTAAGCAGTGGAATTAATTATAATTCTTTTGTCATTGCAAATAAAAAATGTTTAATTACCAGTTTTGTTGTACGTCTCCATTTTGTCATTTCCTGTTTACTTTATTATCCATGTCCATAAACGTGATCATTAATAACATTTAATTTATGGATTTTTATTATTATTGAGGATATATCGATAATTTTCCTTGATCGAGTACCAGGGCATCACCCAACATATTAGTCACAACTATTTTAATATGACCAATTCCTATTTCATATGTAATTCTCATTTCGTTTATTTTTCAATCATAGATTATTATAGTTAAAATGTTGAGCAGGAACGGCTGAGTGATCAGCACTTCGCCGACAAATGTGAAGGTAATAATGAAGTTAAATACCGGATTCGAATCTCGACCACGAGCGAAATGACCCATGAACTTTTAATTTAAGTCAAATCAAACTACTCGCTCCATACATCGTAGAGCGGGTTAAACGTTCGATTCCAGGCGATGTAACTGTGGAGGTGCCGGTGGCAACTGACAGCCAGAAACCAACGTGGGGATTAAAATTCAAGCCTCTCGACTAGCGTAAAAATTTAAAAAAGGGTCAATATCTTTACATATGACGAACCATTTTGATTTTAGACTCTTGACAGTTGTAAATTAAAACAAAATCGTGGGCCATTGTCCGTGTCCAAGTCAAAATTTTAAGGCTATGTAAGCTTTTGTACGCGGTATTCAAGAATTTTCGGTGTTAAAACAGGTGTTGAATGCTAATATAAAATAAATGATTTGTATTAAAACCACGTTAGCAAATAATTTTGAAAGGCGTACGAATTGTCACATGAGTAACGCCCCTGGATATTGTAGAAAAAGTATTCGATTCATAATAGGAATATATTCCAGGTACCCTTTAGCTCAGAAAGTTCAAATTTGATACAGTAATAATGAAATAACGAATTTATTGATTAGATTCAGAGCATAAAGTGGGAAGGGGAAAGAAAAGAAACTGTGAAAGCTCGTTCGAACTTGATTTAGAAACCTATATTTTATCATTTTTATTAACATTTGTTCAACGCTTTATACAAACTTTTATTTAGTAATGTTGCTCAGATAAAACCGTAATATGAAATTAACTGTTATTCTTTGGCACTGCTCTCAGTGTTATCTAAATGCTTAATCGTATAGTAAGTCCATAAATCACAATATATCATATTCACATTAAAAGTTAAGAATACGGATCATTAACTGCGTGAGTCGAGCTTGACATGTCCGTTTTTTAATTAAACAGTAAATTTTATAACATCGCCTTTATTTGAATTATTTATATTCTCAACAAGAGTTAAGAATATAAATAAATCGATAGCTCTCATATTAGTTGTATCATTTATAAAAAATTAAGCAACACAGAATAACCTGATTTTAACTTGGCGTAACAAAATTCAAGTGTTTGAGCTCGCAATTGGAAATCAATTAAATCAAAGTAGCTGTGCTGAGAAACAATCGTATAGGTAAAATAGAGCGGCAGATGCAATTAATAGCAATCACAACACAGTAATTCATTAAATAAATTCCTATCAACATCACAGGCGAACAGATGAACTCTAAGAAACACAACACGTCATGAAGGGAAATTCAACCCGACCGCCTGGCTAATAGCGAACGAACAAGGCGGGCAACAACTCCTCGCGCCCCGAGGCGCGAACGGGAATATCGAAGTTTAAGTAAGCAAAGCTCTCGCGGGATGAAGCAGACCCGGTTACAAGTTTGCAGGCGTGGTTGTGTTCTCATGTACTTTGTCCCGAGTCTTACGATTTGATTTTCGCGCACAAACTGCTGTTATTTCGTACCTGTCACACCTGTCATAAATGTTAATTTTGAAGTGCATAAACAGTATTGCTTATTGCGATATGATCGTTCAAACAGTGACGATACTGCGACAATGTTTGGTTATCTGAAGTTTGATCATGCGTTTCTATATGTGGTCAAACTTAAGATACTGAAATTCGCTTCATTCTCGGAATTTTCGAGAAATCTAACAATAGATTAAAAATTTTCCCAATTAAATTTACTTTTGTTGTATCACTTGAATTTATATCTTATAAATATAAAAAATCTGTAACTGAATAATATACGTTTTCGGTATTATATATGAAAAATAATGGGAGGTCTATTATAATATACTAATCAAAACAATTAACTGTGTAAGTGAACTACAAGGATGAAAACGAGATGTAAAAATCACTCACCAAATATGAAAAAGATTTGCAGTAGGAAGAGTCGAAGAGTCGCAGCTAAATAAGTTAAAACATGAATCTAACGCCTCCGACTGCAAATATTTATCGTATTTGTCGGAATGAGTTTTAGATGATCTTGTTTACATTCTTGTAGTTCATTTTCACGCAATCAAGTTTTTATTTTTCCTCATTATTATTTTTATTTACTACTTTTGGTTTTATTTTATAGTAATATTAAAATTGCTTTCTCTTCATTGACAATATCACGGTGATAAATTGCTTTTATTGGTATATTGTTATGGTCGTTATATATTAAGAATCCTACTAATATATATACATACCCAGATACGCGAGAAAAACATAACTCTGTCTTCACTGTTGCGCAGTAGGGTAAAGAGATACTGTGGCAACCAAAGAATATATTGGCAAATCGTCAACATAGTTGTTACTAAATATAATAATTTTGATTTATTATTGTAATTTTTCATTTCAAGTTTATTGATAAACACACAATTTGTATATATTTTTACAGTCGACCTTCAAAATCCTTTGCTTTCAAAGTCAATTCTGTACGTTAGAAAAAAATTTTTCAATACACCCTCATTTGGTGCTAAAATCAACCATTTTCATTTTTGTGATTTCAATATACCCACTAACACTCGGCCACCGAGATAAATGTAACAACGTGTAGCTTATCGAAATCGGTTTATTTTAGTAACTACGAGAGAACATAGAACCGGCCATTCAACATACACAGATCAACACATAACCCCGTATTGTTCACGTTCGCGTATCAATTATAAGTATTGATAATAAAAGTGTAACAATGGTGTTTCTAATTTGTACACTAAACCGACTCTAAACTGAATCGACACTAAATCAAACAGTAACATAATGATTTTTGAAAACACCGAATATCAAAATGCAATGGTGGGGAATCAGATAGTAGTAGATTTTAGAAAAGGTAGACATTTTTAAACGTTCTGTCACTTTTCATTGTCTGGAAACCACTAAAGTTGCTATTTTGTAAATCATATTAGATAATGAAGTTTACGTGCACAACATAATAAATAAAATATTTTTCCAAACTTCTCTTAGATAATCAGTTACATCATTATTTGACATACCATGAGCAAATCGAACAAAATTAATCTGATGGTTTAGCGGTTTTATAATAAGTGCATTTATATACATTATTTTTTGTATAAAATTAAATATTAGAATAAGCACACAATATTTATTTTATAGGCAATTATTAAGAAAAAACTTATTTTAAAACACGTAAGAAGGTACCTAAAATAATTACAAGAAATCTCACCGTGGAACCGACGTTCTGAACGTCCCAATGGAAAGAAAAAATCCACAAAATCCAGTGACATGATTCATAAGCAACGCATTAGATCTTAGAATATATTAATTCGGCGCCGACGTCGAAAAGATAGGTCAAGTTCGTATCGCGAACGTGTGAGAAGCCCCGAAGCGTCGGCGAGGAGGGTTGGCGGCGGCGGCGCGCATCCACCAAGTCGACATGTTAAAATCACCGATCTGAAATTTCAGAAGACATTTTATTTTGATAGCGAATGGGAAGACCCGGCTCTCATATTTCGGGTTCGTTAAATGTGTTCGAGCTTTCGTTTCTTCTGATTGTTATTTGCTGTATTGTTTTCATGAGTACACAAACATTGTTAATATAACGTCGTTGTACACATTTAAAGTTTGAAATAGTCGATTAAATGATACATTTGGTCGATACACACAAACTTTTTAAAGTCATATCTTAATTTCCACGAGTTTGTTATTTTATAACATTCGAAATTAATTATGGGAAATAGTAGAGGAAATACTAATAAGTTTCACACCGACTTCACCTGTCGGAAATGCAAATGGATGTGCATTATTTATTTAATTTTTATATTTCGATTCCGTTCTCAATAACGTTTCTGCTTACGCTTCTAGTCGCGCTTTAGGAAACTGCTCGAAAATTCTGAAACAATGTTTTTAGATTTAGTCGATTTCGAATTATTTGGTGTATTATACAAATACAATTAAATATATCCTTCTTCGAATCTGCTGTTGTATGTTTAAACTAACAATTATACATTAAAATCGCATTTTAAAGCACGTTTACGTACCTACTCACCAACTCGTTCAAATTTTATAGTTTAATTAGAAACCTTATGAAATTACTAATCTACTAACTTTACATTAATAAGTGTACATTAATATTGATGCAGGGCGTCCTGATTTGCTTGTTATACTTATATCCCTGACACAAACACTAATTTTAATTAGTATAATGCTTACTAGCAGTAATACACTATGTGCTAAACGTAATTCGTTTCTTTGTGTTATGCATATAACTATCTATGATCACACTGTAATTTAACTTTTAAAAACATAACATTATACTTTTACTGTTCAAAATTAGGTTCATAAACACACTGCGAATAGCTAAATTGTTGCTCATTTTTATATAAAACAAGCAATAAGTTTACCGTTAAAACAACTGTACTACTCTTATACAGTTGTGATAGATATGTTAATTGTAAAGTATAACAAGTGTGAACAATTTCTTTGTCTAATTTACTATGGAGTAAACTTTAATGACGTCATTTACCTATACATGATCGTATTTTGTACTATTATAATGAATAATATATTATGAAGTGCGTCACGTAGCGATGTTACGCATTCGTTGACGTGGCACGTGACACTTGACGGCCACATGTTTCCGGTACGCTCTAAATCGCCGTTGGCGTTAATAATTTTCGTAAACTTTATTGTATCGTATAACTATGAACAAAGAAATAGAACAACATATCCTGTAGCCCTATGGGCACATCTTAAAGTTTTAAACTGAACATCGACTGCATACTATCTCCGGTTAAATGCCAAAGTGTGGACGGCCCTAAAAGTACTATTTCTGTCGGGTGTAGCTGTCGGCGGCGTGATGCAGCGCGTCTGCTGTTAATGCGCCTCACACGTCACACGTCCGATGCCACCCACGCCCGCGCTCGGCGCCCGCCGCCCCACCCCGCCCGCCCCGCACGTCGCCCCAGCCCATTTCTCCCATTCCTCACCCTCTAAACTGAACTTACCTTACTCAAGGTCTCTGGTCGAATCTCGTGCCGCGTTGCCTGGATGGGACTAAAGAATACCTGATGCTACCTTAACTTGTTTTACGCCCTTCAGTCTTGGTTTCGTCGAATTGTCAGAGACGTCGCAGTTCATCCGATCGGTGCAGCATCTTAGTGCATTATGAAGAATTGCCAAAATTATATATATCTAATGGCCTAATTGCAATTCCGGAATAGTGTCATTGACCCAATTCCTAAAAACACTAGGTAAGTACTTTTTAATAACTTAAATTAACTACAGATCTTGTTCAATATTTCATATCATATTTATTATGTGATCTATATATAATTATTTGAAATTTCTAAACTTTATTCGTAACTAATATTGACGTAACCTAATATAGGCAACAATAGAAACAAGAGACCGTATTAAAATATGTTTTTACTGATATTAATAATTTGAGGTAAGCAATATGTCAAGAAAATGTTGTATTTTCCTAATAAACATTTATTTAAATAAAACTTGATGAACTTTTGATATGCGTATTAACATTTAATTAGTTAAGAAAATTTATTTAACAAAATGGTCAAACTCCCAATGATTCAAAGCTATTTGAATTGTTAGAATTTTAATATAACTATGTAAAATTCGTTATAAAATTTGTATATTAGTGATTATATTACAATAATACCTGCATAAAACGTTGTATAAAAAAAGATGTCTATAAAAATGATAACGTTTGATAAAGTAATTACACGTATTTACAAGTGACATGAATTCTAAGTCTATATTATAACCATCGATATATTACAATTCATATCTATGACAGACGAACGCCTGCGGAGCTAGTGTCTATGCAATCACTTCGGGCAGCGTACCGTTAATAATTTGATGCCATGTGCAACAAATTAACGAACAACAAGAGATAAATATGTTCAAGAAACACAAACAACTCGCAACGCTTACCTAATCGTAAATTATTTTGCGACATCTTTATACATACGCTCATACAATGGTTGTCACAAAAACATCCACCGCAATGCATCATAAACGCATGGCCTATTCGCATTTAATATTAGTGTATTTTAGTGTTCGTTATTTCGTTATCTTTAAGAAAATCGAAAATTTCCTCCACGCGTTCCAGAAAACAAAACGTGCGGCGGACGGGCTGACATCTGTTAAGTCCATTAGTGTCCTGATTTTAAACTGCGTTTCAAATGGTTTCGCTAGTTGTTTTGAGCACTTGACAGCACATAGCGCCGCAGGAAGAGACCTATAGTTAATCACGTGCACAGTGTGTTGAGAATCGCGATCTTTAACGTAACGTAAAGAGTAGAAAACGTAAAATACTGCATCGAAATAATATTAAACGTTGAAAGCGGGGCAGCTATGTATATAGGTTATATTTCGTTATATAAGTAACTGTGTGAATAATAAAAATAACTGATTATTGTAAAGTTTTAAAGGTGGTTACAGCTTTAGTCTTCTATTTTGTTTTTTTTGTTACTGACTTGAATCCTAGTTCGAGGGCGATATTGATTTTATTTCCCACGTCAATCATACCGCTGTCCTGATTTCAATTTCGATGCTCATCCTTATCCAGTTATCAAATTCACTCAACTTGTTTTGCCGACACCGATTCCAATCGCAACCCTAATTCTGGTACATGTATAATAATAATTACTACCATACCGCATATTGCACTTTTGAATCTTTCAAAAGCAGCTTTTTATGCCTCCTACAATTATGCACCTTATTGCCGCGCTCGTGAGTACACACTGCCGTACCATATCAATACTGCACGGCTCAACCGAACGACGCAAATAGAAGAGAAAGAAAAAATTTTTGGGAACTTACTCCTTAAAATTGATTTTCATCCAAGACCGGTATGGAAACTTTATTAGAAGTGCAATCAATACAAGCGTTAACTCAGAAGCGTTATTTTGTTATGCCTATTTAATCTCTACTACTACTTTTAAAATATCTAATGGTAGCGGGGCCGAGCGGTCTAAAAGGTCCTGGTTTAAGACACCAGTCTCTTCAGAGACGTGCGTTCGCATTCCACTGCTGCTAAACATTTTTAATTAACCAAATTAAAAAATGTATTCCATAATTCATAACATTATTATAACCAAAAATAAGAACTACTATTTCATATAATGATATTTATTTTTGGTTGGATACCATCTATCTATTTGATATGGGTTAATTATAATTTCAGAAATTTTACTTAGGCGCGTGATTTTCGACAAACACGTAGTAGCCTTTATTTATTATAATTTACAAGAATTAATTTTTTATAAGACCTCAGATATGGATATTTTATCCAAGAGTGAAATTAATACAAGCGTGAACTCAAAAGCGTCATTCTTACTCCGGCTGAGCGACAGCGAGAGCGCAGACTCGTACAAAAAACTGAAATACTGAGCACAAAATATATCATGAATATGAGTCAATAACAGCTCTAGAGTTGAGTATCAACGAGAATACAGATTAAGACAAAAATTTAAATATTATAATAGATGTGTTTATTTACCCTCTTACTTATTGCATGTTCAAAGACAATCATACTTAAGGAGTGAACTCCAGTCGTGCGTCAGAGTTGACACACACTGCTTTTTTCAACGAAGCTGCTTACACTTTCATTGAAAGTTCAAACAAATTTGTTTATTCATCATGCATTAGAAAGTGCAGAACTAAATAGAGGTAAATGATGGGTTTTCAATATACAGAAAAATAATATTTTGTTAATTTAAATATTATTATCAATTCAATAGGACTATTTTTTAACTAAGTTTATGACCATGGCATACAGTTAAAGACGGTAAATATTTGTTCACTATTATTATTATAAAGAAAAAACATAAAGAATAAAAAATGGTAAAAAATAACTTTTTGTTCGTTCAATTTCTGTACATTGATTTTCATCTAGGCTTAAACAATTAACATTAACTAGGTAAGTACTATCTACTTTTGAAGTCTAACATGCAAATAGTTCAACAGTTCGGGTAGAATGATCGAATACGCGTGGCTGGCTTCGCATTATTTAATTAATTCTAATACCTAAACTCTAATCTAAAAGTAGATCGTGGCTTGGCACCGACCAAGTGTAAGTAAGTAATTACATACTTACTTAAGTAACGTAAATCGTTGTAAGACTAACAATTTTAGGTGATTTTTAGATGAAAATCTGTGTATAGAATTAATTATTGTTCGTAGACTTCATATATTTCATCTTAATTATTACTATCAATCTATTAAATTAAGTTTTAACGCCAATTATTGCTACATTTTTGGTACAATTTGTGAAGTTGTTTCAGTTATTCTTTTATCTTTTTCTTTTCCATTTTGTTTTCATTATTTATTTTTCTTTTCACTTTATTATAAGATATTTATTGGAGAGCCTAAACATGCGTTAAGGCAGAAAAAGAAATATGTGAATTGCATGAAACAGAGCAAGGAATGTGGAAAGCGTCTAAAATAAAACAAAACCTTAAATCTTTAAAATAGCGTGTAACAACCTCCTAGTGAACATCATTGTTTACTAATAATTTTGAATTTCACTGATTAAATGGTAAACTGATAACAGCTCCTGAACGAGATGCCGTAGTGTTCTTCCGATGGATTCATAACCTGTTTCGATTAAAAGTAACGTGGTATTCTTGCATTTATAACTCGATACAGTCAATAGATCGTAAAATACAAGAAATTTTTGTTTGTTATGATCTTTTGACTGTAATCCGTGTAGACCTAAGGCGACAAGGCCAGAAGTCACATGAAAATACTATACGCCCTGTACCTCATGTCTCTTTAAATACAATTAAATATTCCGCGTTGTATCTATGTGCCTTTCGTTTATTTATATTGATAAACTCGCTTTTGAAAAACACAGCGTTGCGAGCGTACTCGCTCTATTCACCAAAAGGTCAAGAACCAAAGAAGACAAGGTCGAAAAGGCAAAGTCTTACTGCGAAAATCAGTTAATACAGTAACGCGCCACCGTCTGTCTCCGTCACCGTCGCCACTGCAGTAGCAGTCGTGGTTTCGTGTTTTCAAAATTTATCAAAAATTGATCTCTCTTAATAAATGTTATAGTCATCGTCTTCCATGTGCGTAAACGTGGTTGTCAGTGTCTATTAACTACAAAGATTTTCCACGGATACATGAAAATTTCCATCCACGACTGACTTCATAAATTATTACCTACGTATAACCCTTAATAATCCCATTATTATTATTATAAACTCAAACCATTATTAAATTTATGTACATGCGTACATACGAGCCAAATAGAGAATCATTTATTTATTTATTATTATTCCTATTTATTTATTATTAAGGGAAAGTAATGAGTGTTGTAAAATCATTGAAATAAATTCGATCAAACAGATCACTGATTAATTGAAATTTTACCGACTTACTTCTCTGTTTTAATTTATAGCGCTGATTCCTTATACTCTAGGATAGTGTTATAATGATCAAAACCTGTCCAGAAATATACTGCCAAATAGCGAAAACTTCAACTAAGTTGGATTAGTAATCTTGAGACAATCGCGAACTTGCATACATACAAACATATAAACACACGAAAACCAACTTGTTTGAAGGCAGTTAAAAAATAAAACAATCATCTTCAACAAAAATACGAATTTGCGGGTAATCGATTTAACCCATACTAATATTCTACTAAATTATAAAATAATATATAATTTACTGTGAAACTGTTTTAATGAAGCCAGCAGTTCAAAGTCTATGAACGAGCACTTTTGTTCTTCAACTTGTTTAGATTATGAAACTTATCATGTAATTAAACAAAAGCTAAAGGTCTCGATCTGCCGATTAAAATATAATTAAAATATATTTACCACTGCATAAACAGAAATCATTAAGCTTTATGCACTGTAAGAAAAAAAGTTTGGAAATATCTGCTAGTTGTTTGGAAATACCTACTATTACGTTTGAAAATAAATGTACCATAATAGCGGTACAAGGAGCGATAAGAGTGTATTGAAATAGCAGTGTACTTTGTTTGGTTAATAAAATAAACACACATACAAGTAAAGAGGCGGTGAGCAACCTCTGTCTTCTGTGACCTGAGAGACACGACAAACGAGCATGCAGCCCACCAAGATGTAGATGGTCACTGCCGCCCACGGACAACCGCAATTCCAGAAGTCACTAGTGCGTTATCAGCCTTTCAGAAATGAGTATGTATCATCTTTGAAGACTCCTTTGTTATAGTCCACTGGGAATACCGCCGATGATAAGTCATTCTCAAGTTCCACCGTACGTAGCAGAAATTGTGTATGATGCTTACGACGGTAAAAACGCCAGCATCAAACAAGATGGTGTTGGTGGTATTTCGGCAAACAAAACGATAACGTAAATAAGCGGCAGTAATGATGTTGAATAGCTCTACAGCACTCTCCATATATACTTGATAGAGCATACACGAAAATGCTACAACTCTCAGCATCTACTGATTGACCGGATACTATGGGTCGCCAACAATTCGACACACATCTGACGTTGGATACGATCTAGAGACAAGAGTTGATATTGGAGCACCTCAGCTCAGAGATAACAATAGTACTTTAAATGAAGTCAGAAACCTGTACCGCATAAAGTAAGAGGCGACAATTCGACTTGAAGTACTGTCGTGTTCTATTGAGCACCTCAACTTTACTTCGCTTTCTAGATGATCACGAAACTGAACCCTGCTCGATATGTCGACATAAAGGATCCCGATACTCAGTGTGGCACTATGGTCAGTGCTTCCAAACAGTAAAAGGGACGAAGAAGGAGAAGGCTGAAGTTAATAATCTTATATCGGCGTATGGAATGGAATAGACCAGATTCCCGTGTCGATTCTGATAATGTTCCTGATTCCTCGAACCTTAATATACAATGAGCAGGTTAATTCGTTTTTTTATAAATGAGCATAATTTTCTTCTTTATACGCCGCTTCTAACTAAATAATGTTAAGTCAGGGAAAAAGCTTTGTCGTATTTTATAACTTTAAAGTTGCGGTAAATGTTTTGGTTGTATTGTTTGTATGTGGCTAATTTTGAAGCTATTAAATAGATGGCATTTTAAGAAAAGAAAAGTAGATGTAAAAACAGTGTGTGCTGGACACATGTCGTGAAGTGAAACTTTTGCTTTAAAATATGTAAGAATAAAGTTTAGGATTACAAAATAAAAAATAGTAAATTATTGTACTATTAATTCATGGTTACAAGATTGTTTTTCGTGACCAACTATTATTAAAACGAAATAAAATGAGGACACAATTTAGTTACTAACCCGGAACAATGCTTGTTGGTTGTTTTATCACGATGACCTCTCGTACATTCGCCTCTGTCACACGCATAACCTTTTTACGTGGACAGGAGAAATAAATTTTAGTCGTTATTCTCTATATGGACGAACTAATGTCACTATCCAAACACAAATCCATTAACAGCTGCAACAAAATGAGTTGTAGGCACTGGATCGATTTTAATTAAAATTTATTGTACATAAGATTGCAGTAATATTTAGTCAAATTTTAATATCAATTTACCGTTGACTTGTAATGGATGTATACTAGCTATTATAAACCACTGATATAATCGACAGTTTTACCACTGTATTCCATTTATTGCGTATGGCAAATTCTTCATTTTACGAATTAAATAGTGCGATCAGCTGCAAATCATCTGTGAACGCATAAAACACGTGGTTCGCTGCCGAAACAAAGAGCCGAGATGACCCGACCGTGTCACTCGTGCGTTCGCTGTAACGTTATAGCACGAAATCACGTGCCTAAAGAAGAATGACTCCCAAAAACAGTGTCCAGCCATTTTTCTACTATCTTTGTTCCCCATAAATGAGTGATCTAATTTAGAAATTCTGTGAATGGTTTATAACTAAAAGCGAAAATACG